>JAVYIG010014819.1:0-39348 GCA_035222895.1 Strongylocentrotus droebachiensis | reverse complement strand
AGAACTCTTCCAGATGCGGGCAGAAATAGCTACCAAATGTATTTCTAGGACATCGCTATTCTTCCATAATCACTGCAAATACATCAACAAACTCTGAATGTTGTTACCATGGCGATTTGGGTAGTTTAAGGTCAACGGCAGTGAGACGCACTCTGCGCTCTTTGTCTCTCTACCCCACTACAACATCCATGTGGCTTGCGTTACGCCCCGACAAGATCCCCTATCAAGTTTAACCCAAAATGTCCCCATTTCCAGTTCCCAGACAGGTCTTTCTCTAGTTCCAGTGACAGAGGGGCATATCGAGTAGCTTGTTAAATACAGCAGGGCTTCAACTCGTGCCATCTAGGCTTAGGTTTGATAGACGAAGACGCAAAATGAAGAATGAGGTTTGACGTGCCAGGTTGAATTTTACTTTTTTGAGCCCAGGATTATGAACCTGCCACAATTACCAAATCAGTGGAGGTCAGGGAGGGACATGTGTTTTGTATCAGTTGATAAATTGCTACCAGGATACTCTAATGAAATGATACGTCTTTGAGTTAATGAGCAATTCAGCACAATCATTGTGCCTCCTTTCAGAGTTATTGTTCAGTTTTCCTTCTTCTATTTTCTTCTTCGTTACTTCCAGGCACAATTATGACTATTTCCCATTAGGAAATTACTTGAAATATTTTAATTCTTTGTTTACTGTAGTTTAATTATTATGAACATTGCAGCAAATGACAACTGCATCGTCATTCCTCAATCCAAAGAAATAGGGCAATCATTATTTCTGTCTGGAAATGATTTCTTTTGCATTCCTGCATAATTATAACTCTTTTCTCTGCAGAAATTAATAATTTTCTGATTGATTTCATTTTTGTTTGGGGGGGGGGATGCTTTGAATTTCCTTCAAATCTTTGAAGTAGATAAGAATTTAGAATTTTGTGTAAGCTTATACACCTCACAAGAAGTGAACTACTTCAAAATTTATTTCTGGTAAATCTTATATTATGCTTCCTATTAACTAATCATGTATTCCCGGTTTATGTTCTACACATATGACATCTTAGGCCATGTTTTTTCCTCTTTTATCTCTCTTCTTTCTAGATGATTTAAAGGAAAGTAGGGCAGCGTAATAGCAGGAAGGGGCAAGGGGTAAACTAAACCATTGAGTTCTCTCCAAGGACAACAATTCTTGTGACTGATAGGTATAGCTGATGCTAATCGAAAGTGAGGAGGAACAAACCTAAGACATAAACAAGGACGTCTTCCCCTGTACAGATAGTATCCCCAGACCCTCAAGGGCAACACCAGAATAACCTGACAAACTGGTTTCCTTTGGAGATAGCAGGCTCTCCAGGACTTCACATGCCTACACTAAAAACTAGACCATCCATCCATGCCCCTAGTTTTCTCTTTGTGATCTATCATCCTTCTTCGATTTGTCCCCTCCTTTTTTTTTGGGGGGGGGGGGGGGGCTTGGGTGAAATATCAGTTTTGCAGCTCAAGATTTTTTTGTTTAGAAGACGTTTTCATCAAGTTGTCAGGAGCAAAGACAAGTGTAGACAGAGAACATGTGTAAAGATTGTGGGCTTCAACAAGCGAAGTATAATCAACTGGGACTTCTGACCTTAATGATGACAGTAATGGCATCATTCCTCAAATCTTCCCAAATACATCCTCTGGTAAAACAAACTTAATAATGATTTTCAAGAAACCTAAAGAGCATCTTGCAGTCAAACATAAAGCAGACATGGCAAAGTTGGGATATTTTTTCTAACGAAATGATGTAAATTGGCAACAATCAGCTTGGACAAGACAGGAAGGCTCTGGCGGCTATCACGTCAAAAGGCGTCTGAAGAGAGGCCATGTTCAATTAAGATACTGCAAAGCTTTCTGCCACTAGAACTCACATTGACAGTACAATGTCTGTATCAAAGACTGAAGCCTTGTGCATAACATGGTGGGGGTAAACATATGTTTTGAGCCATAATGTTTCAACTACTATCATTTCAACTGACAACATAATGATCCGATACCGTGCTTACGCAGAACAAGCTGTCTTCAAGAATTAACACTATAGTGACTATACCGAGGTATTAATGTATACCCAAAGCCTAAAAAGATGTTATCTGGTAGTTTCTTTTCCTCAACCTATAACTCAATTTGCGGAGCTACATGTATAGGCTCTGCACAATGCATTTATCCACGCAATCTGTGAGGGCATGATGTCACCCCTACATGAGCTCTCCAATCGGATTAGATTGTTAACACATTTTGCAAGTAATTGTGTAACATGGTTGCAAGCAAAGCTTTGTAAATTATCTTGTTACATCAGAGTTGATATCATCAACCTTCCCATGGACATTCTTAGGCAATCTCTGTGATTTCACAATCTCTGCGATTTCACAACCATTGCCTCCATGGATCTGTCTGCTGACTTTCCTGCCAAAATACTGGTTCTTATACTGATTATTATTCCTCCCCAATGATCTTCTATTCCAAGCAGGAATTGAGTCACACAAGCGTGAATCCTCTTTCATCTTAACCCTTTCACTTCCTAAGGCAACACTACCTGTGTATCAACCCATTATGAGTTGGGACAATGGTATCACCGGTGCATGAAATGAGAAGTTTAAATACAAGATGAGGAAGACTTTGAGGAGGGTAATGATCCTGATTATCTAGGATTCTGTCTAAGTCCCTCTTTTTTTCTCTTCAGGGATGCATCACTGTCATGAGGCTCTTAGTCAGTGTCTGGCATTCTAGCTGAAAAGGCTCCCTAATAAGGACTTAAAAAGTTTGACATGAACTCACAATGTCAATGCCTGTATGAAGCCGTGTGATTTTATGTTTTACGATGTACTTCATGGTGCTTATTTAAGTTTATGAAGTTTAAATTCATATCAAAGCCCTTACAAAAGTAGATCTTCCCTCTATTCAAAGGGTGATACTGTCACCTATCGACTATACAGGACAAATCCTCAATATCCTATCATGAGATACTAGAAAAAGCATGAAATTTCCATGAGCATGAGCATTATATTGCATTTTAAGAAAAGCATGGCATGGGAGGCTTACTTTGATCTATATAGCAAATAATTCTCCAGTTAACCATTCCCATTTGATTTCATTCATAACTTATTCAAGAAAAGTCACATGGAGCCAGGACAGGAGGGTGTGAAGTCAAACAGAATATCCGCAAAGTTCACACCTTTGTGGGGTCTCAGCCAGCGATCGCACCTTGAGAAAGAATGACTGATTCTATGCAGGCATCGACAGCTGGAACAGTTCCTCACCTCTCAACGGAGAAACACTTGAGGACATGGAAGAACTTCGGAAACTACGGATTCCTGATCAAACAGTGTGACAAGTGTTTTCTTTCATAGGCTGCAGAAGAAATGTCTTCAGTGGAACATGTTCTTTCTCAAGCTGCAGCTAGTGCAAACTTGCCCTGGGGCTGTATGTTCATATGTTTTAGAGTGCTCTTGTGGATGCTATGGCCCAACTAAAAAGGCTGTAACTGCTTAATTGTTCTGACTTGACTGTTATCATGTGCCAGGGAATGTATGCACATAAGGTGCAGCCATAAGGGTACATACACAACAGAAGGCCATTAGAATTGGCAGGGAATGGTTACAAGCTATACAGAATGATTTAACAGCCTGTAGATCCAAATAATAAAGGCTTCTAATATCAAAAACATAACTTCATTACCTTCTAAACTCAAAGTCACCTGTCACTGAATACCTTCAAAGTTCATCAACTCAACTAAAGACATATCTATTGGTGTAGTATCTGGTGCAAGTATCAATAAAGGTGCTATCAATTACATAAACAATCACATGTGGGACTGAGGTATTGAACCCCCACCTGACAACAGAAAACAATCACATATGGGACAAAGGAACTGAACACCACCTGCCATGGTCAAAGTCAAGGCCTCGGCTGGGTTTCCTGCACGACTTCTGTGCAGAGCAACAGGTTATTTGGATTATTAGAAACACCTGATACTTTCACTCTGCAGAAATATGGTTCCAAAAATGTCTGAAATCAGGGTATGCTGGTTATTTTTTCTGCCCTTACTTGTATTTAGAAAAGGTTTTGATCTTGAATTCTAATGTATCCAACCAGGAGCCCACTCTCCCATCTGGTTAAGATTTGTCTAGGTAGCTGTAGCCATGTAGCCTGATTAGGCAATGATTTGATTTGATTTGATTTGATTTGATATGCTGCTCTTGGTTACCAGTAATCATCCAGGAGCATCGCAGGTTTTGCTTTCAGGCTGGCAATCCAAAAATTGGTTAGTTTCTTTTGCAACTTGGGTAGGAGGTGAGGGAATTGTAAAAAATTCCATGAATTATAAGATTAGTTAGTGCATTGTGGATCTTTTCAAATGGGTCTTCTGAGGGATTTTTGTGAAAATCCATATGACCTTCAAGTTGGTATAGGCAAATCAGTCATCCAAGGTGAAAAATTTAAAAACATTAAAAAGCTATCAATCATCTCCATCTTACAACAACCAATAAACAAACAAAATATGTGTGGGTTAATATCTTTCTAGCTTTGAAACGCTGATTGCAAATGAGGCATGTAACATGTTTATCTCGCATAAATCCCACATCTATTGATAGGAATATTAGCTGTCACCCAACATAAAGGACATCATTAGGGAATAAGGCTCTGAGGACTCTGAAGTGATCCAACTGTTATTTTCAATGGGGAAACTCTCCAAACACTGTACACTATTTATCTCTTTGAAGGACAACAAGAATTTCTCTAAATGCACATACTGTATGTAGAGTACATGTAGAATGATAATTTTTCTGTTTGGAACCAGAAGAGCATTATCTTGTATTATGGTTAACACCATTCTGGATTCTGAACAGACAGATGTATAGTTTCCCTTTCTCAAATCAATCCTGAGATTGTATTTTCTCCAATTGAAACTTTGCATGCTTTTGTAATGCCTCTACATATCTAGGGAGACGTAATGGTAATCTGAATACCACTTAAAATGCAATATATCAACCAACATAATTATATTAACCATGTAAGCTTCGTGCAAAGATAGAAAAGGCGCCATCTTGCACATTATTTTGACAGGTAACCAATAGAAGGGTATATATCTAAAAAAAACACCAACATTTTTGTTGTTGTTAGTTTTGTTGGAAATCCTTTATATTGCACAAGATGAAGGATGTTTCTTAAGTTGTTTTGGACAACTTCTTGACTCTTGTTTGGTTCTATGAAAGCTGGCCATTGCTAAGACTTAATAAGCATCATAAACCATCACTTCACCACAATGAACATTACCAGCAGCTTTCAAGCTTCATAATCTTAAGAGAATATCCCAAACCACAACTGAAATCTGGCCATTTTTAATCCACCCAAACAATACCCTAAGACCAATTTGCTGCATTGGTGCTCTTAAGAAGTCCAAAGTTTAAAGTACTTTAATATCCTTGGTTTCCAGAAGAAAAAGCCTAAAATCCACCATCAACAATTGTTTCTTCATCCATTGTTACCCCATAAACAAGTGCCAGAATTGGCACATACTTGCTACCTGGAAACAAAAAGAAGGGATAACCACAAAAACACCGGTCTGTCTACCAGTTTCATTTTTACTTTCCAAGGTTTTAGAGTGGCGGTACTTATGTACCCTGTTTGAGTCACTGGCTATTATATTCTTCCAGGCTCTTAAGCCAGAGTCCAATGGCATGGAACAGTGGAGCCCTGTAATTAGTTGAGGTAGCTGATATTTTGAATTAAGAAATCTAGATGACACCTCCCAAAAAAATAATAAAAGATGAAAAAACAGATATGGCAGCTACAATGACACTCAGTCAAATTCATTATAGAGAAAATGGGTATGGAGATACACATGAAAAAGCATCAATTTCCATTGGAACCATAGGATAGACTACCAAACTCATCCCTGATTCTTCATCTTCTTGGTAACGAATCTCAGAGATTTCACTGGCAGCTGGGCATTCAGCATGTATCAAACTAATCCCATAAAGTCTTAATGGCTTAACTGAATTCCGGTCAACGAGGGCACTGCCAAAACACTGCCATGGTCGAAGCTAGGCTCAATGGAGCGGTTAGATATGAAACAGATCATTTCTATTTACCCTGGCTGATATGGCTGATATTATGTTCAAACCATAATAATGTCAACCTCATTGGATAGATCCGCAAGACTGGTAATACATGTTGTATGTTCTCTTACCCATTTGTACAAGGAGGGCTATTGCATCAAGTCCCTTCATGGCTTAAAACGTTATGGACAGTCTTTTAATAGTTTGAATTGATAGTCACGAGAGGGAGGTGTATTCTTCACTAAATTAGCTTTCTGCAAATGTCTCATTAATCATGGGGATTATATCTTCGGCCACATTTGCAAAGAAGATAATCTCATTTACTTCTATCCACATGCTGTTCATGTAGAGTGATTGATATGGGTCAAACATTCAGGGTCAGAATACATTGTCTAATATTAGTAGTATTCTGGAAAGAAAAAACCATAAGGATTCACTTAATACAGTATTACAGTCTGTGAAGCCTTCTCTCAAAATGTTCTGGCCATCTTTTATTGTTACATAATGTAAAAACATGTAGAGCTTCAAGTGAAGAAAAAAAGGTTTGGTGCAACGTGGATGTGTTTATAAATGCACTTTTGTATCTTTCTTCCCCTTTGAGAAATCATGAATACTTAAGCTGAGAAAAAAGAAACCACATATTATAGTGACACATTTCAACAATCTTTGCCTTGTTCATTCACTGGATGGAGAGGGGTTACTTCGAAGTCTTACAACTTATCTCTGAAACGTAAGAACATAATTGCCCTCCTTATATAGTCTTCACATACACCCAAATCTTGTGAATCCTGTCCAATTTTAAGATCACGGAATGGATAAGAAATTAGTTTTTTTTATTTGATGTGACCAACGTGGTGTAAGCCTGAATAATATCTAGCTAAACTGGTGTATTAAACTAATAAGGTGTTGATTGTCCTTTAATGGGGGGGGGGGGGGGGTACGGAGCAATGACTTGGTGAACTTTCGTTGTCTGAGATACAGTGACACCAGTTGCATAAGGCTCTCTTTCATGATTGACCAGAATTGTTGAGCATTTGTAGATTAATGACGATTGATGAAGAAAAGATCAGAATTAGTGTAGAACACATCCGTTCAAGTCAACGAACTGTTCCTTTCAACCAGCTAACTCAGTAGCGACTCAGAAGATGGATGCCCATCACTTCCATTTAAACATTTATCCCTCTCATCATAGGAACACTGCCTACAAAGAGGAAGTTCTGTCTACTGCTTCAATGCTGAACAATATGTGGCAAGCAGTTCACTGAATGCACAGGTCACCCATGTAGACAAGAAAGAGAGTGGGAGACTGGTAACTGAACCATATTTCCACATCATGAGTCAACATACACACCCTTGAACGTACCATGAGATATGAGAACAATCTATATGTTTTACTGGTTCACTGACAGTCAGACTTCAAGGAGACATGAACAAATGTTCAAACAAGACAATTGTCCATGTTTTCTTTGTTCAATCTGTGATTTTCCCATCATTAACTACCATTATTCTGACCACATGACATAATTATCATGACTTCTGTGGACAAAAATATAAGCTTCTTCATCAATTCATAGTTCTTTATGAAGGGAGGCATCAGTTTGTGAGGATATTACTCAAGTGGGATGTCCTGTTAATATAAACATTTTGATGAACTCTGGCTTGCCATCCTAAACAGTGCTGCACTTGACGACATCTTTCAAGGTTTAGATGTCTCCATGGGGGAAGGGAAAGAAAGATGTGGATTTCAAACCAAGGCAAAGGTTGCATACCACCAGTGACTTGATATGGAAATGTGGATAGAAGAGTTTGTAAACCTGTTCTTACTACTTGACCTTGATCTTGGAATGAACCCTGAAGGAATACACTTTACCCTCAACAACTGAGGGTTTTTTTTCTTCTCCTTTTGGGGGGCAATATTTATGGGTATTTAAGCCTAGAATTAGGTGATCATCTTGTGATAACCGTCAACTGATAACATCTTTAAACAGAAATCTTAATGAACCTAAATTGGAAAATGGTGTATCAACATCAACAAATTATTATTATTATGAACACATAGGTCCTTCCTGAAAGAAATAGTCACATCTTAAATAGGGCTCTTATATAGTGAGAGTTGAACAATTTACACCATGGGGGGCAGTGCTCTTATATCTGAACAGCAGATTAGGCAGGAGATAAGGTCATTTATTATTTAATCCTTTAGAATCGAAGGTTAATCACCCCTTTAATCCCTGAGTCATGGGTTTAGGGTTTGATAATGTGTTGCTTCAATGAGAAAACAACCAATAACAATGAGACAAGGATGTCAAAAACATCCAGAATGGCATCTCATCCCCACACGAGAATTACTTCTTGAGAAAGTTTACCATTTATTTCAAAATTGTGAAAGAAATTTAAAAAAATATTTACTGTGTGTGACCCCACACTTTGATGTAACATGATTTAGCCCCAATGTTTTGGCATAAGCTTGAAAGCAAAACAAGAGGGAAGTGCACATAAATTGTTCTACTAACTAGCTAAGCTCCTACCATACAAAGACCAAACACTGGAGTCAACTTTTCACTCCACTGCTATCTTCCTACCATTTATCACCCATTTCCACAAGATTTATAATAACCCCCGAATCAATTCCCTTTCCGCAAAAAGGGGGATAAAAAGAATTTCAAGTTCATAGTTCAATCGCATGTTTATTGCATAGTAATAATTCAATCATATTGGTTCCCCTTTTGTGGAAAGCTAAACACAAACTTGAGGTTGCTGTTAATAACAGGTTCATGTGTATTAAAGTACTCTGCAGTATACCAATCAAAATGATTTCATCTTCATCCTGTCCATCCCAAATTAGATGAATTAACTCCCCATAAGTTCACTAATGGATAAACCATGAAAATCAGTATTGATTTTATTATTTACGATATAAATCTACGTATCTACCTATTCTACTTTGCTATTGTTGCACCTCAACATTGCATAACCGAAACTTAAAACACATCGCCAAATTGCTCATACCCCCCCGCCCAAAGGCGCCCTCCGTGACCCTTGCGTCCGAGCGCCGCCAACGTAACCTCTTCCTCTTATCACGAGTTCCCTAGGATACACCTTGGTAAAGGCGCTGGGGATGGAGGGAGGGAAAATAGGTAGATACGTAGATTTATATCGTAAATAATAAAATCAATACTGATTTTCATGATTTACATCAATAAATCAACGTATCTACCTATTCTACTTTGCTAAAGACCAGCACAGATTAATGCCGGGTGGTAAAAACCAAGCAAACTTATCAATCCAATGAGAAATAGACGACGAAGCCGCCTTCAGAGAAGCGACCACAAAGGCTCGTTCGCCCGCGGGCACATCTTTGAGGGAAAAAGCAGAAAAAGAACTTGGAGACTTCCAAAAAGCTGCTTTACAGATATCTTGAACTGAAACTCCGATGAAAAGAACCCAAGACGTACTGACACTGTGAGTATCATGGGCACGAGGAGCCCTGCCAGGCGTCAAGGCCTCAGGGCCCGCAGCCTTGATAGCCAAGACTAACCACCTGGAGATCGTATCCCGAGATGCCGCCGAAAGTGGCTCTCGAGAAACCAGAAAGAGCTGATCCGACTTGCGAAAAGGCTTCGTCTTGTAAAGATACCATTTGAGGGCGCGAACGGGACACCACAGTCCGTCCCTGAAGACCGAAGAAAAATCCGACAAGGGATGAAGCACCACTTCCACTGAACCCGACGTGCCAGACTGATTCTAAGCAATAAAAGAAGCCTTGGGAATCAAACGAACCCCACGTCCTCCCCAGCGGATATGCCCAGGGGCAGCTGAAAGGGTATGAAGTGAGCTCCTACGCTGACCAGAAGTGATTATCATGAGAAAAACCGTCTTGACCGTAGTAAGCAGAAGCGTCGCAGAACACAGCGGTTCGAAGGGAGTGCCAAAACCTTGGGTAAACTCCACACTGGCGTCAGAGGTCTGACGAAGGGTCTCTTAAGGAAGAAGAACTTCAAAAGAGCCGCTAGCTGAGGAGCAGAAGAAACCGAAGATAGCAGACCGATAACCACAAAACGTTGACAGAGCTCTCCCCTTGTCATACAAAGGGATCAGAAAGTCAGCAATAGAAGGTAAAGACGCCTCTCTAGAGGCGACGCCCACCCCCTCACACCAAGTGTGAAAAGCATCCAACCAGGAGTTGTAAACCCTCCTGGTCGACTCTCGTCTACTCTGGACTAGAAATTGTGCAGCACGTTCGGAGAAACCTGACGAACGAGCCCTCTTCCCGATAACCGCCAAGCGGTCAGACGGAGGATTTCCGGCCGCTGGTGTAGAATACCAGACAGAGGTTGCGACACCAGATCCAGATGACACGGCAACGACCACGGAGCCCCCACCAGGAGGGTCAGGAGGTCCTGAAACCACGACCTCGCCGGCCACCAAGGAGCTATGAGCATCATCATCGCTTGATCTTCCCTGATCTTCCAGAGCACATGGGGAAACAACGCGAACGGGGGAAAGGCGTAAGCCCTCCATCCCTCCACGGGATCGCAAAAGCGTCCAGAGCAAAAGCTCCTGGTTCCCGGACTCTCGAGAAAATCGAGGAAAACGATGGTTGAGCGAAGTCGCGAAGAGATCGATGTCGAGAACACCGAACACTCTCCCCAGTTGCCTGAAGACAGTCGGAGGCAGAGTCCACTCTGAGGGAAGGCACTTGTCTCTGGAGAGAAAGTCCGCCAAGATGTTCTCTTCGCCCGGGATATGTGATGCAATCGGGAACACCCTCGCCCCCTTGCACCACGCCCAGAGTTGAGAGGCCAACTCGTTCAGAGCCACAGAAAGAGTGCCTCCCTGACTGTTGATGTACACCATCACCGAGACGTTGTCCGTAAGAAACAGAACCGAACGACCCACCAGACGAGCACGGAAGTGACGAAGCGAAGCAAACACTCCCATGAGTTCCAACACATTGATGTGGAGCAGAAAGTCCAGATGACTCCAGTCTCCTGAAATCATTGACCCCTGGCAATGACCTCCCCAAACCAACAGCGACGCGTCCGTGGTGACGGTCACAGAAGGGAGAGGAACTCGGCAGCGTTTGCCCTGAAGGAAGAAGGAACGACGAAGCCAAGGACCTAGAAGACCCTTGACTCCGGACAACAGGGAGATCCACGACAATAAAAGAACTCACGCTCGGCTGATAAAACTCCAACAGAAAGAGTTGGAAGGGACTCATCAATAGTCGACAATCTGGAAGCATGCCGACTAGACTGGAGAGAAACCCTAGCCACTGAAGCCAACACTCGGCTTTCACCCGACGCGCACATCTCAGAGACCGAGCAGTCCTGACTATCGTCTCGACCCTGTCGAGCCTGGGACGAGCCAGCTGATGACGAATGTCCAGCTGAGCACCTAGGTAAGACGGCGTGCGAGCCGGAACGAATTCTGATTTCTCCCAAAATATGAGAAATCCGAGATCTTGAGTCCTGCTGATCAGAGTCTGCATATGATCCAACAGCATGACTGACGCCACGACTCTCGTGAAAATCCGAGGAGCAGGGCGCAAACCGAACAGGAGCGCTCAGTAACGGTAGAATTTGCCCAGGAAGGCAAAAACCCCACAAGATCCCGCGACCGCGGATGTATCGGCACATGAAAATAAGCGTCGCGAAGATCCAAAGAAACCGCGACGTCTGCGGGATTCAATGAAGAAAGGATGGTTGCCAGATGATCCATTCGGAAATGAACCTTTCCCAAATGAAGGCTAAACCGCTTCATGTTGAGAATCATTCTCAAAGAACCCGAACACTTGGGAATTACGAACACCGGCGACAAACAAAGACACGGGTGATCGTCTACTTCCCCTATTGCCCCCTTCTCTAACAGAGACACGAAATCGGAGGAAATGTGACTCTGAAAAAGAGGGGACATGATCGGAGAGCGGCTCCGGAGGACGCCATTCGGAAGAGGTTCCACAAAATCTATGAAGAACCCTTCTCGTAACACCGACAGAACAAATGCGTCGCTGGTGATCTTCTCCCACGCCGGGAGAAATCTCCGGAGCCGCCCGCCGACCTAAGACCCAAGCACTCGGGGGAAGCCATCATCTAGAGAATGACTTCCCACCACCACGAAAGGGAGTCCGGGAAGATAGAAGAATCACGGTAAGAAGAAACTCGAGACGAAGGACGACCACGATCCTGGTATTCCTCCTCGGCCGGGTACCAGTCCTGAGGGCGGCCCTTAGACTGGCCGACGTTCTTACGAAAAGAACCCGAAATCTTCAAACTTTTCTTACGAGGTCTGGAGGAAGGAACCGGTTCTTGGACATCGCGAAAAGCAACGGACAGGTCTCGAGCCTGCTTCTCACCATCAATCTCGGCTTGCAGTAGAGTAGTGAAACTATCTCCACAAAGGCGGGGGCTGGCCACTGGAATCTGCGGAAGCAGTCCTGGAATTTGATGCGGCCGAATGCCCAAATAAGTGAGCACAGCCTCCCGACGATACTTCCCGATGGAATGCGAAGTCACCGCAAGCCGTGAGAAAAGATCAAACAACAAATTGTCACTTTTATCAAAAGGACCACGAGTCCCAAACTTCTTCCCCAAACGACTGGCCACCGCCACAAATTTGGGAGAAACCCGTTTAGGACACAAATGCAAATCCGCATCCTGAGGAACGAAAGCGTACTTGTCCACCTGCCGCTTAAGAAATCCCGTCGATGACGACAAGTCTTCTGCGGCATTCACAAATTCTTCTTTGTGTAGATCAGGAAGAAACAGTCCCTGAAACGCTGAAGAGTCCGATTTAGAAGACAGGAAGCCCCGCCGATAACTCCGGGACGACACAAGAATCGGGCACATATTTGTGAAACAAGGCTAACGAATCTGCGCCAGAGACACAAACGGAAGTAGACGCATCATCCCCCGCAACTGAACCAGACGACTGAGCGATGGAACCAGTGTCCCAACGATCAACCGAGCCCCCCCTATCTTGACCAGATAAACAGGGACGATCCCCGCCTCTCGGAGCGCCCAACGAAGCGTGAGGCGGAGAAGCAAAAAAGAGAGGACCCCGGCTGAATACGACAACTCGAAACCCGCACCGGCGACTGCTCAGGCGAGATCGATGCATCTTCGGAAAACTCCGAAAATAAATCAACCGCGATCGGATCCGAAAGTGAAGTAGGACGAACCGGAGGAGCCGACTCGGGCACCGAAGATCGAAAAGCATCAGCAAAAGCCCGCATCCAATCCGAAAATTGCGGCGGGGGTGGAGGCACCGACGGAGGGAGAGTAGCCACCAAAGGCGGACCCCGAGGAGCCGCAAACGGTGCCATAAAATCAGAGCGCGGATTCTTCGAAGGATAAACAAAATCCGAGGAAGAACCGGCCACCGCGTCCCGGGAACCCCGCCTCTTACGAGACGTAGCGGTAACGGAAAAGGCCGAAGAAACGGGACGGTTATCCGATAAAGGCCCGACGGTAGGAGCTCCCCGCAAACCGAATCGGGAAAACGGAACACGCACCTACGGAGAGGCGCGGTTAGTTGAAGCCCCAGGATCCGACTCGGATGCACGGGTATCCGGACCGAAATCCGGAACCGACAAAGGGACAGAAGAACCGAACGGTGACCGGTTCAAGTCCGGATCCACAGAAGCAACCCGAATATCCGTCGAAGGATTTGTGCACCGACCAAACAAAAGAACCGACGGAACAATTGTTGGCGGTGCAGAACTAAGGCCCGTTCCACCCAGGGTAAGAACCTCTGGGTTTCCGGGAACCGTATTGAGGGGCGACGTATCGCCTTGCTCAACCATTCTCCTGGG
Source organism: Strongylocentrotus droebachiensis (assembly GCA_035222895.1). Lineage (NCBI taxonomy): Eukaryota > Metazoa > Echinodermata > Echinoidea > Camarodonta > Strongylocentrotidae > Strongylocentrotus > Strongylocentrotus droebachiensis. The sequence continues at coordinate 25,452 of JAVYIG010014819.1, read as the reverse complement.
CTTCCCTTGCCCGCATAAACGTCCACTGACGTTCGCATCCCCGGGGTTTGCGGTGTCACCACCGCTCCCGAGGGGCGTAACTAACGAAGACTTATTAGTAGAATCCTTCGTCTTCGTACCCGTCAATGGATTTGTGCACCGACCAAACAAAAGAACCGACGGAACAATTGTTGGCGGTGCAGAACTAAGGCCCGTTCCACCCAGGGTAAGAACCTCTGGGTTTCCGGGAACCGTATTGAGGGGCGACGTATCGCCTTGCTCAACCATTCTCCTGGGCTTCCCTTGCCCGCATAAAGGTCCACTGACGTTCGCATCCCCGGGGTTTGCGGTGTCACCACCGCTCCCGAGGGGCGTAACTATTAATAGAATCCATCGTCTTCTTTCTCGCGACAGAACTTGATTTCTTCTTCGTGAAACCTGCTAAGAGAAAATAAGAACTGCGAGACATATTATAACCTGCGGGAAAGAAAATTAAACAAAGGGTACGAGCAATTATCAACAAGAATTAAATAAACTACCAGTGACTAAAACACCCCACCGACTACCCCCGCACGCACCCGAGGCCTCGGAGGGGTGAGGACAGGCAAACACGAAAGCGGAAACGTAACAGTAGTCGGCAAGAAAACGTTCTAGAATACTGATAAATAAATAAATTCACGGAGTGAAACTACTCTCTAACGAACAGGAAATCGTAGAGAATATTATAAAAGGCGAAAAAGCGAACCAAAAAGTGACTAAAAGAGGAAAAACTCTTCAACTTTTGGGAGCGATTTTTAGTGTAACTTATCCGTTCGGATGCGAAGAGATAAGAGGAAGAGGTTACGTTGGCGGCGCTCGGACGCAAGGGTCACGGAGGGCGCCTTTGGGCGGGGGGGTATGAGCAATTTGGCGATGTGTTTTAAGTTTCGGTTATGCAATGTTGAGGTGCAACAATAGCAAAGTAGAATAGGTAGATACGTTGATTTATTGATGTAAATAATGATTTGCCATATCTTATCCCTGAGAAAATCTTTTCAGCTTTTAGTGTGGTACATTTACATCATATATTGAAACGGATCTTTGAGACAATAATGTCTTTAGCTTGTGAAACAACTTGATATGAATAATCAGAATCTGTATCTACCTTTAAGAACATGACAGTAAAGAAGATCAGGAGATAGGCAGAAGCAGGGTTTGTTTAGACTAGAGACATGACCTCGGTATGAAATCATCTTTAAACGACCTTTGACTTCATACACCTATCAGGAGGCACAGGAAAAGGGGGGAAGCCTTTCGAAAACAAACAACTGCATTTTCTAAATGGACTTGATCACAATTAGTCGGCAGACATCTCTCTTCGCTTGTCTCCATCAACTCAGGGTCAGCGGCAAAAGGGCATTGAGATGGGGGTAAAAAAAGATTTCCAATATGGTTTTGTCAAGCTAAAGAAATGCCCTCCCTTCCTAACTGTCACCAATTTACTTTGGGACAAGAGCTAGGAATCATTCATATCGTCAGCGGCGATAAATCACGCTGTTCAAACAAATGCATACCGCAGCCGGGGATGCAATCCGCAAAAACAAACTTGGAGTTGAGAATGCGGATTGCGATGCTGTGGGACTACGTAGGTTGGTCTGGAGTTTTTATCTCTCTCTCTCTCTCTTTGAAACAATGCCAAATCATCTGCATCTCATTTTTTTAGAATGTCAAACAAATCTTTCTAGGGTCATCAAAGACATGATCTCTGGTACTGACACACATAGAACAAGTTTAGACTGGGGGAAATGAAGTGAGGATAACATATCATTTTTCAATAGCTACCTGCAGATACAGAGCTGTTTATATTTAAACACCTCAATCATTTATTAGTAGAAAGAATGAAATTATCTTGATCTATTTTAAAAGACCAAAAAATAATGCGACCCATTTTTCAGTTCATCCATCAAATCAAAATTACTCATTGAAATTCAAGAGGAAAACAAAAAGTTAATTGAAATGAAAACAGATTAGGCAAAATATTTAGCTGAAGGTAAGACTTGAACATAAATTGTGAATGCCTGTATCTAATTTGTTATCTTTTATCCAAGGGTTTGTAGCTCTAAAGACCCAATAAAAACCTTGTTGAGGAATTAAGCCAGTTATCTTGTCTCCCCTCATCTCCTCCCAAACCCTCCTCATCACCTCCATCAGTGATCACTGTGACAATAGACAAGGACGCATCAACACATCCAACAAGATGACCTGGGCATCACATCTAAGCAAGGCAGCCTGGTTTCAAAGCTAACACCTTATTTTGTTTTCGGACTCATTTACATCCTGTAACATTTGACCATCAGGTTTAAAATTACGATCAGATTTTATGACATAATTTTGGATGATTGATCATAAAAATGAATTAACGGTCAACGATTATGGATAAATTTTGACACGTATCCCAATTAAATTAATAGGTTGAACAGGGTGGGTCAAAAATTGCCTGAGATTAAGACTATAATTACTAGAGTGGAAGAAAGGGATGGCAAGCAGTCATATGATATTAGGTCTTGATCGAGTGACCAGACATTGCTCCGATGGTCATCCCTGGTCATCATCATATCATCGTTTGTCTGTGCAAACATATCCGCTAGATGTTCTTGTGTCACTATTTACACATTCTTGAATGGGGAAATGAGGCCACATGCCATGGGGGAGCTGTCCCCACAGCCAGATTTGTGGAAATGACTGCTGCCATAAAAGATGGTTCATTCACATTGCCTCTTGTACAGTGCATTCAAAAAACAAGAAGTTGTGGGTCCCTTTGATGGTTTCAACATAGTTTCATATCTGTTCTGAAGAGCCCCTTCAAGGTTTTCCAAGTGGATATGAAAATTAGCTATTCTGTTCAAAACTGATTCTAAATTTAAAAGAGGAAAAATAAAAACTAACATTACCTCAAGTTGTTTTTTAAAGGAGAGTTTATAAACATATTCAACTTATTTTTCATGCAAAAGAGGCCATGAAACAGAGGCCAGTAAAAGGCTTGGTGCTTGAAAATCTAAGGAAAGTAAGTTGTTCCTGGTTCTTTAGAATAAGTTAGAGTTCATCTACCTTTCATCACTGTGCTCATTTCCACAATTTCAGAATTACATGCTTACATGCTTCTTGTGAAACAGCAGCCAAATCCATACAGCAAATAGCGCTTTTCAAGGATTACCATCGATTATGTTGCATGAAAAATAGGAGAAATGCCTTTTGAGCATGCAACAATTGTTCAACTTGTAAATTAATGCTTCCTTGTTGCAGTGTATTTTAGGATAGGGAGAGGCTATCGGGCAGGGTTGTGAAAAAAGAACCGACCTATTTTCATGAGTTTGGTGATGATATGTGGAACAACTTACATTCCTACAATTTCATGACCGGAATAAATCTCATTCAATCTTTATCAGAAATTCCATTCATATCATCAATAAATCTGAATATAATAAATGTTTTCCAAAATCATTTTAATCCCAGGTATCTCTTTTAGAGCACTTTTTGAGTATTAACCCAATTTGAAAATGAAAAAAAAACAAGGATTGTAAAAACCATTACAGTAAGTCAAGTTTGTTAAGTTTTTCCCACAAATGCAACTCATCCCAACTCCAAAATTTACTATTTTTTCAAAAGACTATTTACTGTTGAGATATACTACCACCCAATGTGAACTATTGTTCCCCGATTAGTCAACAGAAATCACAAAATTCCATCACAATACCTAAACTCCATCTTCAGGTTTAACTTTCAACTGAAAAGATCTTCAATCAACTAACCACACCTCAAATAGTGTGAACTTGTTTGAGACGCTATCATCCCATCTTAAGGATAACCCAGCAGTGCAAAGACCCAACAAGTAAATGCCAAGTCGTACTCCAAAACAAATATATTGGGACAACAGGGATATGATGGTAAAAAAGCCTCTATTATCTTCCCTTTTGTTGTAGGTTCTTTCAAGGAGTAACTGCTTTTAACTCCCTAAGAAACTTGAGTCTTCTATTTGCTCCCTCTTTGAGTACTTCCCCAACCAAAAAAGCTAATTGGCCAATGATCTGATCTTGATCTTGTGTGAATATCCTTTGGAAAAATAGAGGATAAGACAAAATGCTCTCTATTGCTCTGTTAATCCATCCTGCATACAATTAGAGGGAAAAACTAATTGCTTAAGTTAGGCTTGAGTTTTGACAGGCTTCTAATAAAGGGTCCAAACATGGGACTTCCTGAACCCTTGACTTTTCAAATTGTAAGGATATTGAAGAACCTCCTCTCCTCACCTCAATTCTTTCCCTTTCTCTGATTTTTTTTTCTTCACCAAAATGATCCCTCCCCAGCTTGTCAGAAATGGGCCTTGACAAGTTCATATTTTCTTAAGTAAAATAAGTAGAGATCTAAAAGATATTCTGTGCTATAAAAGTATTCAAAAGGTATATTATCTGTGCATAATGTTCCGTAGAAAATTTTCTGTCAGATGGAATCCTTTGTCAAGAAATATCAATCCATCTTTTCTTTCTCTCATCTCTGAAGAGGTGACCATGTGGAAAAGCTATCTAATTTCAGACTAAGATCTGAATTATAAAGCCATTATGTGTGCCAACATTTGGGTGTATTTACGGAAATAGGATTTTTCACACTAACAATAAACGTAATATTTGAATATTCACCAAAATATGTGGTCCATGTAATGTTGATCCCAGGTTTCTTTTCTTCCCTATGTTTATTTTGATTCCCCATCATCAATCAACTATTCATTTTGAGTGACAAAAGCTATTTGACACTCATGCCCCAAAAGTCCTTTAAGGGACAGGGCAAGAAAAGGGGGAAGTAATGAACCCCTTTTAACCATTTCTTAAGAGGGTCTTTCATGGTCATTGTTCCCCTTCTCAAAGAGAGAATTTTCCTTGATCACTTTCAGATGGAAAATTAGGCATGAAAAAGGAGCTGAGGGAGAGGTCCATTTGCTCTTTTGAAAAGACCCATATTTTTTTTTTTTTACCTATTAGATATTGCCTTTCCCCTCGAAACCAAATTTTCTCATAATAATGATAATTGTCTATACAACTACAAGTCAAACTATCGACATATCCTGAAATCTATCATTGTACACATCTAACCTACCGGGTCAAGATATTTGTGTGGAGTCGAGACTGTGCATCAAAATATCTGTATTGTATTTGCTTTTGGTACAAAGAAGAGAAATGTTTTATTTGCTTGACCCAACTCGTTTTCCTTCCTAAAGGAACCAAATTTCTTTTGACATAGCCTCCCGTCATTTTTGATCCATTATGATCAATTTTTCTTCACGTTCAAATGCAATTGTTACCAACCATTTCATGCAAAGCCTCCCCCAGGATTAAAGAAAAGAGTTTGATTAGAATTTCTGCAAACATCTTGTTGCCTGTAATCCATAATCCCCATTTTTTAGAAGGTTCTGTTCATAACTTTATGAATTGTTCTTTTCATTTATTTGGATCACCTACAATATAGAGTCCACATTTTATGCAATTCATGGATATTTGCCCATAACCTATTTCAGACTCTGAGGAAACTCCATGGCCCAAGGAGTTTGGCCTTCATGGAAAATTGGGATAAAAGTCAGCCGGGGTAGCAACGTTCCGCCTAACACTCACATTCGTTGGTACTTTCAAGATGATGGCAATAATTATATGTAAACCGCTAAAGGGTTCTCGGCCTTCAATGCATAAGAACGGAAATGGCTGCCTTACGCTCACCCACTCACCCTCTGTCTCTCTCTCTCCCCACCTCCTTCTTCTCCTTTATCCACCCTTCTATATATCCGCCAAACTTCCTTTTCTTTCTTTCTACCTTGGGACCATCTTGCCTCATTTATTCTATTTGATCTGGTCTATTTATCAATCTAGATCTTAATCATATTTTCTTTGTGAAAAATATATGTTGAAGCATGCTGCAAGAGCATAATTTTTTTCAAAATTCATTATAGTTTGATAGCAAGATTGTCATCATTGTCATTAGATGTTCATAAATGAAAATACAGATGACCTCCACTGAATAATAACCATATCATTCATCAAGTCTACCCAAAACAAGGCATTACAGGAAAGGGAAGGGATTATAGAATTGTCTTCTTCATGTAACTACACTTAGCAACCTCATTGCCATGGAATTTTAAGTGGTAAATGCCAAGACCCAACCTCATCCCCATAAAACTTCAATGTCCATTCAAGGCAAGGGGCCTGTTTATCATTTCTGACTCGGGAGAAGGCCTTCAAATAGTGATCTGGAAAATATTTTGGGTTTCAAGTAAGTGCAAAACTTTATGAAAATAGGAAACAAGTCCTTAAAGCCAGAGGATAAATTTGAAGGAGTAGATTTCCACATTTTTTTGTTGGGGGGGGGGGATCATGAAAAGTGTATGACTTTTCAAGGACCATGAACCCTCTCACTGAGACATGCAAATTAATAAATACTGATGTTATTGGGAATATTTGTTTAATAATCCAACCAACCTTCTGCGCCTCCCCCCCCCCCCCCCAAAAAAAAAGTATTTAAAAAAAAAAAAAATCGCCAAATCCAAATTTTGCTTCTGTGTATGAGCGGCCAACAGGTGTAATTGATTACATCTATCGGCAGGTGGATGGGTGACTGCGAGGGCAGGTAAACTTGCCATTTCCTTTCTCATGCTACCTTTTGCGACCTTCATGCCACTTCTAGCGTTTCATCCGTCATACAACACCCGTTGCTATGCACTTGACGGATTTCTTCAAATTCATGGATTGTTATTGTATTTGTAGATTATTCTACATAAATATGCATCAAGGTGCATATCATTTTGGGTTTTCTTTCCATTGGTTGAGAGGCGAAAGGCGGAAACAGATGTTATGGCAAGTTCAAAAAAGGTTTTGCATAGGCCTACCTGCCTCTGGTTTATCAGTGGCCTTAACCATCTTGCTGCTAGTCATTTTAAAGTCTGAATATTGTTTTGGTCATGTTCAGGTCATGGGTAGTCATAGCTATATTTTCTTTTGTTATAAATAATGAAGGAAGGCTTATCATAAACATATCTCAAACAATATCCTTTGCAGATGATATATTCTGAATGACAATGATCGGTTACCTGAGACATGAAACCTTGTTGGAATCTAACCAACATATATCACTCACCTGAGAGGAGATAGTGCACATGATACATCAGTCAAGTGGAGAATAACGTGAAGAAAGCATGAAAGGGCAATGAAAAGAGAAAAGAAAATGTACATTAGTATTCAGACCAGTAGTTATCATCACTCAAACTAGATAATTGTAAATCAGGTTTAGGGACTGCTTAACTACAGTTTTATGATGTTAAGGGCACTTAAAAATAGGCTCCTTCATTTAAGTTGATAACATACTATCAACCTTGATTTGACAGGTTAAAATAAAAGTAGAGACCTAAAAAAAAAAAAAAAATATGGTTTATATCATCTGAATTGGACCATTCCTATAGTTAATGGATTCCATACACGGGTGTGGCAATCCTAAGTAGTTTTGAATGCTGTAAGAGCCCTATATGGCAATGATTTATTGAAAATTTGAAGGTTTGAGAACATGAGATAACCATTTTAGTCAGCAGAAAAGGACCCCTGGGAGCGTATATCTGGAATCTTATTGTTGAATGTGTTTCCTATCAATCCGGTGATGTAATAATGTTTGGGGATCAGAATCATCTGCTTTGTGAAGAAATCCTCACATGAATGCTGACATATTGCTGACATTATTGCTGACATTAATGATTCTTGACATAAACAAAAGGTTACGGGGAGAGCACAAAAAACAGTCTTCGGTCAAGAAAGGATTTTTTTTATACTAGTTACAACTCGAGATAGAAATGAAATAACCTCAAACAAAACTGACCTGCTTGAAGACACCCAATTTAAACAGATTAACCTATCACCTTCAATATTGAGAATGTCTATTCCTAACAATTTTCTTTTTTCTTTTCTCGTTTCCAGTTCATCATCACCTTACGATGACAATTCCAAACAGACGAGGTCCTGCCGAGCAAGATGCTACCGAAAGACACGAAAATGAGATTGGTTCTATCCTGGCTGTTTTGCGCTCAGTATGGGGACTTTTATGAGCTGGTCAGTAGGGGATATATTGATGGAGTGCCCTACAGACAATATTACAAAATTTACACTGTTGTAAATTGGACACTCTGGTCAGCTGTTGGAGAAATTTATCCCACCCAGCTGGAGAAGTTTTCTAGCTTATGAGTTCAGACTTCAGACAGTTTTCTTTCATCAAAATTTTAAGAAGTACATAAGTAGCAAAGTATAAAGTATAATGCCTCATAAGAAAATGAAACACTCCCAAAAGATGTCACTACATATAGGCCAATATTAATTTACCACAAATTCCAAATGCAAAACATGGGGAAAATTCTTCAAATATCAAATATTGTTGTGATTCTTATATCACACCAAAGTGCACTGATCTTTACCAACGGCATTGGCGAGGAAACAAAAAATATGGAAGAGAGGCAAAGAGAATGGAAGAAAGGGATAAATGTAAATAAAAGCAAACTGAACCATTATTTCTTGCAACGTGCCGGGTCTCAAAATGTCACCCAATTTTCAATGATTGCTTGAAAATGATCGGTAAAAAAATGGAAATTGAAAGAGGGGAACTTCGAAGAGGGGAGGGATAAAAAATCGCAATCTTCTGACCTTCGCTCCTTGAAAAGATCAGACCTAAATCCGAGCAAAATTCCACACTTACTTGACTGTGGGGCTGGATTTGAACTAGATCTCCAGATTTGTGCTGGAGCAACGAAAAAGCAACTGTCTGGTTGGAAAAGCGCAAGAGGTGTAAAGCATGCACAAAGTGTGAAAACGTCAGGTATTTGGAATTTTGGTTTGAGGCTTGTTTCTATTGAGAAGATTAGGTTGGAATTAAGGAATCCATTACAGGCCTATGCTAACACGATCTTTCATTGGCAAAACATGAGCTGGGGAAAGGGGGCAAAGGGGAAGGTGAAGACACGGAACATGAAAGAGAAAGAATGAAGATCAGAGAAGTGGGAGCACAGTCTAAGCTAAAGAAAGGAAGAAGAGAAGGAAAGGAAAGAGGGTGCAAGCAAAAGGAACTTAAAGAAGAAAAAAAATGAAATGATGCAGAATTGAGAAGCCAACTTGAAAATGAGGGGGGGGGAGTGCAAATACAGGATATGGCCAAACATTAAAAGAAACATCCTAGTGGAAAGCCATATGTCTACATTCCTGCGTCCTAATAATGACCATAAAGTGCTGTAGAGATGCCCTGGAAGTATTCCTGAAGTCCACATTCTTGACCATGTTTTGACATTGTTGCACTTTTTCAACCCTCTCTCTCTCTCCTTCTTCATCCACATCTTCTCCATCATGGTTTCTTCAATGATTGTACTCCTCATTGTTTTTACTCCTTAGGCCATGTCAATACTGGTTGACATGGAGTAGGAAAAGCCTCAAAGTCAGGGTCATCCCCCAAAGGAACACTGCAACTTGCAATGTCATGTTGGACCAATGATAGTCTCACATGCAGACTTGTTTCAGACTGATCAGGGGGTTTGCTTGATGACTGTATTAACCCTTTCTGTGATTCTGTCACTACTGAGGTGATATACCTATGCTCAAGAGTATCCAAATAGGCCCATGTATTGTAGTAATTCTAGGATACAACTAGTGACTGACAAACTAGGCTAGGTTCAAGGCATTGAGAATTATTCAAATATCAAAATAGAGTCTGCACTTGTAGACTAGATCGAGATGGCTTTTGTTGACCACTATAGGAAAATATATTTTCAGATAATATGCATATAATGAGTAGGCCCATATCTTCAGCCATTACACTAGTGTATTGTTAAACTGTAAAACAAAGTTTGATTTCAAAGACCAGACAATCTTTTCAACATTACATGTTTTCATTCAGCTGAAGGGTTCAACTATTTCAAGTTATTCTCAAAGGCCATCTGTCTCAGTAATTGAAAATTATTACTGTCAGTATGGAAAGAAAACACTGGCAATGGAATCAAATTTTCCTCCTAGTGTTGAATGTTCTTGAATATAAACTTCCACAGTGCCCCTTTTTGGCTCATGTAATTTCTCTATCAGACCTTAAGAACGTTTCATGTCCAAATGAAGCTCCCAGATATTTCCAAGCTACTGAATTACAAATTTTATGAAATATGAAATCTGGATAATCACTAATAATCTTTCATAATCACATGCCAGTGAATATATATTACACTATAAATCATACATAGCAGAACACTAAGGCATAACTATGACTGAGTGGTTTTGTATAGCGATTGTGGCAGTCAGACTTCATTTAAGCACAAAATGGTCATTATTAGCCTTCCATTTTGAGGTTCAGTTCACAACGCTTGGCACGGTCTCAAAACTCAAATAAAGCAAATAGAAAGAAGAAAAGAATCAAGGAAGAAAAAAAAATGGTTTACATGAAAGAACGGAAAAGAAAAGTATAATCAGAAGATCATTAGTAAACAGAGACTGACAATGGGTTCAAGCAAAGGGCAAATTCTAGACATGTTAAAAGATTTTTTTGACGTGAGAACAGTTTTAACCATGGAAAATAATGCAGAACTTCCATAAAAGAATAACTTGACTAATAAAGGGAATCGCTAGTTGCTGCTAGGTATAATCATAGTCAAAACTGTATGATTAAAAGTGCTCAGTGTTTTTATTGGAAAAAGTCAGTTAAGTTTTCTGTGCAGGGTTTGATCTTGAAATCAATGAGAAAGCCATAAAATAATCTTTACGAGATCTAAATGATGATAAAATGGCCAGAAAATCAATTTTGTTTCATCTTTCCACCTGCTTTGTCCCATCTCCCCCTTTTCTACATAATTCATTTATCATCATAAACAGGGATATTGTGAGGAGAAAGAATGCACTTGGAATTGAATTTTTCGGTTGATAAACCATCAATTTACGGCTCTTTTCCACTGGTCAGACTACAAAGGATGGGACCAATTGGGAGCGTGTGCTAAACCCCCAGGCTATGACTTCTGAAATGATCAGTTAATTTTTTTCTGTTATTTGTCTACAGTATGGCCTTCATTTTGAAGTTGCAGAAGACCCACTGTCTCGTGCTTGGTTCTTTTTGGTGGTTATTCTCTTTATACATTGAGAAAATATAGCCTATATAGCTATAGCCTTCATAATTATGCATACACAAAAATTGAAAATGATAATCAAAGAAAAAATTAATCTTAAATATAATGAATCTCTCCATAGTATGGATGTACTGTACTCGGATTTATACAGGTTTCAAATACAATTGAGTGCTTTTTTATTATTGCTAAAGACCACAGAAGTGTAATAGATCAAGGTTATCCAATGATAACATAAATTAATACCCATGACTTTATAAAATATGGGCTTACATCATTAATTTTGTGTGGGGAGGGGGAATAGAAATACGTTTTGTCATTCAAAAACAAAATCTGTAATGCTACATGCACTCATCACAACCATAATTAGTTGCAACAGAGTCACATTTCATCCAAAGGTATTAAAAAAACACCTAGATTCAAACATACATAAAGATGAGTGTGTAGGACTGATGAATCACTTGAGGTGAAAAAGTATGCCTACCATTATACTGAAGATGATCGAGATGAACAGAATATTGTCTAAAGATATAATTCCGCTCGATGTTTATAACTATGCCTGAAGCCCCCGGGGCAAGAAGTGCTCCATCATTATCTGTCAGTACCATCGACAGTTGGCGACTTTCGGAAGTAGGTCCCCCTCCGAAACCATCATTAGCGATGACCCGTAGCCCTACGAGTCCCAATGTAGCTTGTTAGAACTAAACGCTTCCTCCTAATGCCTGTTCTGAAGTATTGGGTTGGGTAAGATGATAGGACTATCCATTTGAATGGGTCGGTCCACCCCTACCCCCTCTTTCTTTTCCAGCCTTTAGGATTATGGTACACATTATGGGCCTACAACTTCTACTCAGCAAGGATTCTAGACCCCGAAACCTAAACTGTATACTTTCATTTTGTCTGTAGATGAGAAGATTTACCCCCCCCCCCCCCCCCTCCCCAAAATCAAATCGAAATTAGTCTTCTCTACATCATATCTAAACGACTCTGACTAGATATTCCCCAAGTGGCCATACCCCTACACCCCCATCCTCTTTCTTACCCTCATTCCACCCCTCTCAATTTCTTCTTGGCTTTGTGTCATTGAGCAAGGAATACCAGCTGACTTTGCATATCTTAATCCATTTTTTTTTTCTCTCTCTGGTATCCCCATTTTTGTTTCCAGACAGGATATTGCTAATTTGATATTACAAAAGCCATCAATTTTTTTGCTTCTATCACCACCTCTAAGCAACCAACCAAAACATTGACCTACCTTTTCCTCTCTTGTTCCCCCTTTTACTTCCTACCCCCTCTAGTTTCTCCCTTGCAACCTCAATTAATATTAAAAGACATGTTTGGATATGCTCTATAAATCATGAATTTTGATAACAGCCAAACTTCCAGTATCATCGATATTAAGTTTTAAATTTGGTTACATTTGAAAGCAACTAACTGCAGAATTGCCAAAGGACTTACCCATACATGACATATTATGAAGTTTCATGTATTTTTGTAAATATTTGTAAATAGTTATTTTAGACTGCCAAGTATATCAATAACATGATATTAAGCCATAATTATATCAGCTCCCCATGGGACCCCATGCACTTGTCAACAAAATAATATAACCAGTTGGGCATGCAATGCTCAAAACAAGTGAACCTCAAATAGCGACAAGTTATGGTCTTTAAAGATATTTTCATTCTTTTGTGTGTAACTAACACAAAGAAGTGAATGCAAGCAGTTGTACGTGTGGAATAACACTCCCCTTTTATTTAATTCTTTAAATATGACAGATGTGGCAAGAGGTAATTGAAAAGAAATGCTTTTGCTGGCCTTGAATGGAATCAAATACTAAATTATCAAAAACACTTTTTTTAGAGTATTTTTCATTTCATTTTATTTTTATTCAATATGCATGAAAAAGTGAAGAAGAAGAAATCTAATATTGATCAAACGTGATCTGCCAGTTGGCAATCTGTGATCAAATGAAAATAGGAAACAGATTTCTCATGGGATTTTCCAGTTTATGATTTTGTAAATTGTAGACATAAACATCAGACAAGAATATATTAAAAGGGGCCCTGAATACTGAATTTCCTAATCTACGAGTAACGCAAACATTTTAACCATGTTTCTTTGGTTATCAAAACACATTAATGAAATCTTTAATATAATTTGGATTTTAAACAAATGCCAAAAACTGAGAAAAGGGCTTTATCACATTCCTCTGTCATTTCTCTAATAAATTTGGTCCACTGTTTATCAGTCTCCTGAACTGTTTGTTTTGAAAGATAATTTTTGTTCAGATAGAGAGCACTCAACCCCATAAGACTTTTCACTTTGGTGATATTGGTTTGGCCTAAGGCCAAAGTTGGGTGCAACTTTCTCCCTTCTTAGGTTCTACACTATTTCTACATCTTTTTGATACCATAATAGAATGCATATCTCTGTTTCATACACAATATATTGAAGTCGTAGAAGTACCTTTAATATATGAATCTATCGTCCTGCTGAATAGATCTGATAACAAATCTAAAAATCTGAACTATGTTGCACTACTATTTGTCACTATCAGAAACCTATTAGAAACCATTAATGTTCAATTATTGCCTGACTAACGTGTCTTTCTCATCTTGAAAATCATTACTCAGCCCAAACATTAATCCCTCCTTAAATGTGGCTTCTAGGCACCACAGCTTAATGTATTACCTTAAAGAGACTTCAAAAGATATTCTTCTTTTACAAATACCGCCGATTGTGAGCAAATCACTCAAAAAATCCTGAAAAGTCTGACATAAATCTGTGTCACCACCATAATCCCTTTCAATTACAAAACACAGAATTCTATTTTTACATAAAATCTGAGTATACTTCCCCTGGAGGTGATCTACCTCATAGCCCTTGAATCCAACAAAATAATCTTTAATATAGAAAAATTCTTGTTTTGGAACTCTTTAGAAGTGAACAGAATACCCTTATCAGGAGCTCCATCCAGGCTTGTCATATGAATTCTTTGATCATAATTTGTTTTTAAGGACTTCACACCGCACCCCTCCTGCTCGGAAAGCCAACCTTTCACGTTATTCTGTGTTAAACAACTTGTCATGGTATTTGTGCAAAGTGAGTGATTTATCTTGTTCTGATAATAATACACCATTAAACTCTCCAAGCTACTTGTTAGAGTTCTATAAATATCATCACCAGATAGTTCACCAAAGGAGAGCGTATATCATGAAACATTTTGCTCACCTTTGAATCAAACAAAACAAAGTTGTCTTATGATAGAGAGTCATTAATTACATGCTCCATTTACAGTGTGGCAAATTACCTGAGAATAGAATCTATGTAGCCTGTAACACTACAGTAGGACATTTTCCCACCACTGAAGTATGGGCAAGGGGCATTATGATTCAGTTTACATTATAAACATGGGTGAACTTCATGGGGGGGGGGGCTGCATAGAATACTAGTACATACCTGCTCGACATGAAGATGAAGATGAAGACAGCAGGAGATGGAGCCAGAAGTTATGTGGGAATAGAAGAAAAAGAGACAAGAAAAAGAAACAATTAGCGTTTGATACACAAAAGTTGCAATAAAATCATATATAAAATATAAAATTTCAAACAATATCTCCATGATTATTCTCCTCTCTTCACAACTTCACTTCTTTGTTCCTCTCATCATTACCCATTTCACATAATTCTTCACATGGACTTATTTTCTTTTTAAAGCAGTTATTACTTAAGCATCATGCTTTTTACAAACCAACCCGTTTCTACATCAGCCCTCAAATGGGTCCCCCCCCCCCTCTCACCGAATAAATACCCAAATTGCCCTTATCAATACAGCATATCCCATTCCTAATCCTATTTACATTTTTCTTTCCATCAAATATTTCTTTTTATTTTCTTTCTCCTCGCGAGGACTAGGAATTGTTATATCGCCCTCGTTCGGATCGGGAGAGGAAGTAGTTAAAAAACTTATGAAGCAGATGGCAATGCAATATAAATGCCTTTTGCTGAAGGAAAGTCTGTCTGGTCATTCTCTAGTCTCATCATTCAGCCCACTTGTATAATTTCTACTGACACAAAATCTTATTTCTGCCACAATTATGCTTTTCCATCCACAAAACATAGATGAACTAACTACAAATACAACATTCCATGAAGAAAAAACATCATAATTCCCTCTAACAAAAGCAGACTATTTTCTGAGATGCTAAAATTTGACTAAAAACACTGGTTTTAAAGAATGAGGTTTGAAATAGTTGAGGGTTTCAGACTAGACATGCACAAGTCATCGGCCTTCCATGCTGCAATATGTTTGACAAATATGGGTCATACAGAGGTTCTACACATTTGTATTCATATTTTTGTTGTCAGCGGCCAAGCTAATCTTTCGTGGCAAACATTACTGACTGACTCGCAACTGAGCCACTGGAAAAAGTCCACCATCCTTATCAAACAAGTGCATCCGTATGCCCCACAAGCTACAGCAACTTTTTTTATTAGGATATATTTATTGATGCTTTTATACATACCTACTATGTAAATATTAATATTTCTATATGTGACCATACCTTAACATTCTTAGAAGTAATATATGGACCCACTGGCTTAATGATTCTATAATTCCCATCAGGTTCCTTTAGGCAAAGAGTCAGCTATGATAAACACCTACATATTTATATTTATATTAAAAATGAATTATCACTAAAATGACAATATAGAGTCTGTAGAGAAGGTACAAAGTTAGAATTTTTAATCTTTTTGAGAAACTTTACCCTGGTAAGAAGCACTGATCATGACCCCTCCCTCTCTGAAGGGCCTCTAGACTCTTAATTAGGTCTAATTATTACTCAAGCTGATTCATAGACTTAAACAGGTATATTGTCCTTTGTCTAATTTTTGATTATCACTGTTGATGACTCATACAGGTCAAGGTAGCTAGGTATCTTTTTAACAAGAAAATCCTCAAAAACCACAAATCTACATTACAGGAGCATTCTGTACGATGATCCATAAAAAGGTGGTTTTACCCTTCATCCATGGCCAAAACGGATACTAGAAGAGTTGTGATGAAGGAGAGAGAGAGGGGGAAGGAGAGAGAGCGAGAGAGAGAGCGAGAGAGAGAGAGAGAGAGAGAGAGAGAGAGAGAGAGTGCGAGAGCAAGAGAGAGAGAGAGAAAGAGATGCAACAGAGTATTATAACCCAGTTATACTTTATGCAGTATACTCTAGACCCCATACTTGGGTCGTTTCTAAAATGACAGCCATTGAAATGCAGATTGTTCCTGCTACCTCCAGGCAGGATCAAACCAAAAATAGCTCAATCAGGTTTCAGATTAAATTTTCATAAATAATTGCCATGGAACCCAGCTCCTTTCATAAAGTCTAGTTCCTTGTAAATTTGGATTTTTTAATAACAGTCCTGGGGCTCCGAGTGAGTGACATACAGAAAGGAAAACAGTAAGCACAAGAATGGCTCTTGCAGTTCAGGTAAGATAAATGTCTTCGTGCAATGCAAAACTACCAGTGTGCAGCTTCTATTCCATTTTAAAAGGTACATCAGCTTCATATATGTAAATTAATTGAAGCTTATATGATGAACACTCGGGACAGAAAAGTTCATCATGATAATTGGCTCAAGATCAAATTCAGAGTTCATAAGTTCAAGTATAGACTACCTGTGAATAGCAGTAATGGCATCACAGTCACATTATAAATAAATGACATCTATTCATAGGACAATATTGGTTTTATTTGCTTTGCAAGCATGGTTAAAGCACGAATGGGAATGATTTCTAAGCGCCATGTAATAAAAACAACTGTCCGGATCACATTTGTCCTTCGTAAAATCAGCACAGGTGCTAGTTTCAAGACACGCATCCTGGCTTTTCCCACCTTATTTCGTTTCATTACATGCATGACCATGTCGTGAACTTGGACAAATCTTTGTTCTTGAAGAGCCGCTACAACAGTTTTGCAGGAAAAATATGTAAAAATATTGATCGAACTGCCCCTTCGGCCCTCACCTTTTTATTGCAGGAGATACAGTTAACTCCCCCACAGAATTTTGGAAACAACCTGTTTGTGTCCTTTAAAAGGTAATTTGAAATTCCTCCTGTTCTCTCTCGCTCGCTTTGCTTTTTTTCTTCTCTTTATGAATGAATCTATTTCTATGTATCATGCATGGTAGGATGTGAATAGGTCTGTAAGCACACATGGCTGCTTTCTAAATATTTACAACCAAAAGAGCAGAACATGAAGAGATAATCCTTCAGTTATTGTCTCTTTTTTTATGACAAGCACTGGTTTTTCAGAGCAGCCTGAAGGAGAGACAAAGAGAAAAAGAGAACCTTGGATAACAAACACGGTTTTGGGTGAAATTTTGTATAGAGGAATCATGATGTAGAATAAAAGGCACTAGAGCTGAGCAAAGTTTTCAAAAGCAAGTAGGCCTACATTCAAGAATCTGAGAATACGTAACAGCAAAATCTCCATATTGAACAAATTCTATGACCATTAACTTTATAAGATTCTACAATCACAAAACTTTCTCCAGGGCAATTTAAAACCTTATTGTACAGCCTATACAAAGAGTCCCTGAGAGTGAGAAGGGCATTAGACCAGATGCTATGCAGGGGTTTTGTAAGGGGTCACTGGGATGGTTACACATTTTCTTAGATGGCTAGGCTATTGAAAATGCACAAAAATTGATTTCTAGGAAGTGTTTGCTTCTCGGCAATTATGGTACTGGAAGAAGGATTAATTAAGGTCCTAGCACACCAGCATATCATCTACTGAGAGCAACAACAAAAAGGCAACAACAAAAAGGCACCAATTCTATGTAAAAGAAATATGTCAATTAAAGCTGTCAGGCTCCTAGATTCCTAGTAGACAAAATCAGAAGAGCTGCATAGTTAGGATTGGATGTTACAATCCAAATCATTCAACTGAGATCTCAAATGTAGCTCCACTCCAGGGAAGTGTCACACCAAACTGTCACACCAAACTAAGTGACAATATCACAGTGAATTCACCCAGATTGAACACCCAAAAATAAGTATACTATGGGACTGAGCAACCAATCTTTTATCAAAATGCCACCGATATTTCATCAAAGTGGATTAGACAGTCTTATTGGCGATTCTGATGTGTCAAGGTTAGGAAACACAACACCATCAAGTCAGGTCCTTTTCTCTTCACAGTGTGATTTCTGTCACTAGGCATACCTTTGAGTTTAACAACCAAACCATGAATCCCTCTGAACTAAAGCTATCCACAATTTAAAAAAAAAGATTAATAAAAAAAACCTGTTCCTGACTAAATATGCTCATTGATGTGCGGTGGGTCATAAGAATTCTGAGCCTTTTGACCTACTGACCTTCAGAGATATCATTTGATTTTTTTCTAAAAAGAACATCAGTTTACGGTCTTACCGGCTTAGCAGAAAACATGTCAAATTTGTCTTCATATTGTGACATTTTCATTGTAATCCATGTCTAGACTACTGAACCAAATTCTTAATTAACACATTACTTACAGGGATCTACAGCAAAGACATAGATATATAAGAACATCATGTTTTTCACTGGATCAATATTTCTATAGCTAATCCACATGTACCAGGTCTAAGCTTGCCATTGAAAAGTAGTCACACGTAGCTACTGCGAATTCTTTACCCAAGGGTTCTAATACGATAAGGGTGGAATAACATTAGGCATGTTCAAATGAAAGAAAAACCCTGTTCTCTAACATTAATTTCAAGTTATTTTTTATTCACCGTTTTGATTTGAAGCTGTTACTTGGAAAGGTGTCGAGACATGAAAATGGCCACCAATCAGCTTTTGTTTAGGTAAATCTTATTAAACCGGTTCAATACCTCTGACAACTGCCTATGTCTATATGAATTCAATTTATTCAATGGGTTAGCATTAGTTCTACACTTATCACATCAGCAAAGTAAATATATCGCAGGGCTGCCAACCTTTGGAAAGAGTTTGGAGTGAGACATTGCGAGGGAGCGAAGCGACCAAGCGCGAGGGCGCGGAGCGCCCGAGGGGGGGATGGTGTGGAAGGGGGGGTGTCCCCCCTTCCACGGTAGGGAGCTTTTACAATTTTGCAATTTAAATGGTGCAATCTGGTGCATACTTTAACCCTGATTCCACAAATACATAAGGCATGATTCATAGGTTAATTGATTTCATGAAGTATACACTGACCTTGAAAAAATACAAAATTCCACATTTCCACACTCTTTTTGGAAAAAAATTCAATCAAAATGTCGTTCTCAATAGAATACACAGAACATAGTTAATATAACTGCCATATCAATTATATACAAGCACCCTTCCAAAATCATTCTTACTCTCGTATAAACGATCGAAACCATGAATTTCAATATTTCAAGACAAGAGTTTAAACTCACCTGTACCGGCTGAAGCCTGAAGTACTGTACCATATGGCCGATCTGGTCGTAGAGGGCTAAAGAGGACGGCCCAGGCCCATTATTCGATCGCAAACACTGAGCCACCCGAGCCGGGCCGGGCTGGGGGCCGGGCGCGATGTACAGCGATGACAGGCCATGGCATCGACACTCGCTTGTCGTGTCTCGCACAAAAACCCCGCTTCATAGTAAAGTGACGACGTCACTCGCACACGCAGGATAAGCCAATCGCAATTCACTATCTTGTCTTTGCGCGGCAAACCGAAACCAATTTGCATTGATAGTTTAGCTTTGCGCATGTGTGGTTAAAAAAATGTTGAAACTTTCGGCAGGGATATTGAATATCCGATATAATAGACATTTTTTTTTTTTAGTTTCTATTTTCGGGGTTCAGCGTGAGAGTTCCTATGATCAGCGTGAGAGCTTGAGAATGGGGTGAATTGCGTGAGACTCACGCAGATTGCGTGAGAGTTGGCAGCCCTGTATATCGTCACTTTAAAATACTTTTCAATCTGTTCGGTAATCGCCTAATGTCAAATTCATTATCCTGTTCATTTCAGGCACCATTATGCCCGGTAACTGTGGTTAAGTTTTTCAAACAAACACGAGTGAGATAATTTAGTATCCTTTGTAAACACAACTTTCTGTCTAGAGTAACCAAACACCTACGAGTTTGATGTTGAGCTTGTTCAGAATAAGAGTCTCTGCCCTTTTGAACTTGCAAGTGATTTTGTGGACTTGATTTATAGGACATGTTCACCTCCTTTGACAAGGCTTTTCCCCCAAATGCCTTTCTCTTTCTTGTCTGATCACCTACTATCCATAAGAAATATACATTATCATGAAACATTTTCATCAAATTTTGACATGATAGTCATTTTAAATTAAACAATACCCCCCCCCCCCCATAACAATTCCTTTGAATGTATAAAGTTACTTCTTTGCTTTGCATGTTATTGGTATCAATGTCTGTACATGCACTGTGTACGTCTATACCCCTGTCATAATGGAGGCTCTTTGTAATGATGCTCTTACTAAACTTTGGTGAATGAATCATGCTTTCTTGGCAGATTTCTTTTTTTACAACTGAAAAGAGAAGCATGATGGCCTTCTTTATAGGAATGTTTTCAAAATTCAGAACGTAAGACCCTTCTCTAAATTTGTTAATATCATGAAATGCATAAACGATTCCTCAAATCCCTTGCATATCTCATAAACCCCACCCACATAAGATGTAAAACATGACATTTATGGGATGAAATAATACACAAGTTGCTCACATTTACATCATCGGGTTAATAGGAACTTTTAAGGGTGCACATAATCTTCCACACATGGCTTCATGTTTTCAAAGCACAAAATACTGTAAGATGGACCACAAAGAAATAGTCTTATTTCAAAAAAGAGAATGAAGCCTCTAGACATTTGTAGGATGCAAGATATAAATCAGGAAATATGTCATAGAGATCGATGTTTTTGACCCATTTGCAAGACACCTGTGCAATACTGCAAATAAAAATGGCCCGTAAATTAGATTTATGATAAACTGATGCAGATGAAGGGATAAAATGGAATTTTAGATTGAGACCGTGTTGGATGTGGTGAGCGAGACCTAGCCTCAATTTGGACAAGAAATGTCTTTCATATGTTGCACAGGCCCGAGGCTAGGCAACCACAAATGTGCTAAATTTGTGTCAATTTGCTGGAAAATTCAAATCAATCTACGGAGGGATTGGGCCTCCTGTGTGTCCTTTATTCCCGAATCAATCTTCGAGTTGAAAGAGTCGGGGATCTCCTAAATTTAAAGAAAACAGTGCTGATTATTCCTGTTCCATATGTGGTTTTTCCTTGCTTCAATCCCCGCTTCATGGTCTAGCTTTGTATCATTCAGATTGTACAGACGTATGTTTCAAACCGAGTAGTGTTTATGTTGCACATTAACATATTCAAATCTTGTGTCCCTTTTTCACCTCACACTAATATCTGACCAGAATTATATATTTAATATCAAGGTATGTGAGGCTATCTCTTCATTTCTCACTCAGCTACAGAGTATAGAATACAACTCATTAAGCTTCTCAAATCTCAACAGAGATAGATCCTTGACCACAAAAGAGCTAACATTAAAGCCACCCCATTATCTCCAGGCCAGGGAATACCAGTGATGGGGTGATTTATCAAGATTTCAGGGGCATTTTCGACTATAGTGCCTTTAGTGGATGGCTGGTGAGGCTTTGTTGGTCAAGAGATACAAAAAGGATGGGAAATAGCATGGGGAATTGCGACAAATTAGCCCAGCCCCAGAGGGATAAGGCAGGGCTTTACTAGGAAGCGATAGGCTTTGAGCTGGGCCTAGATATATGCAACCTTCCCAGACATTTCCTGGGCCAGCTATGATTGAGAGATACATTAGATGAATACCTGTGCTATTTATCAATGGGAATACATGTACGTATAATATGCCACCTCTTCTGAACACGCAAGAAGCAAGTAGGATTATCAAAATGAAGGTGTACTCACTTCATGCAATTCTGTCTACATGTAGGCTTTCTGCCCTTCTGCCCCCTCCCTTCTCCCCCCCCCCCCCCCCTGCCACCCTTTTCCTATTTTATCACTATTTTATCACTATTTTATCACAATACAGGCCAAGAACAGACCAAGATACTACTGACAAATCATTCCATTTACATTGATGCACAATGCTCCTTTTACAATGATTGATGTCGTGGTTGGAAGCAGGAAACAAAACATCTTTTGAACAAATATTTTGTCATAGAAAGAAGAACTCCCACAAAGGTAACTGAATGATGAGCCTAGCATAGAAAAAGAAATACATGATGCAGAACATACTCTAGTTTACAATAGGATTCGGTTGAGAGTTCAGAAGAAGATGTTTCATGCTACTGCATTTACCATCATTATAATGTGTTTTTTGCCCTCTCGGTGAAGGCTCCAGAACAAACGTGGTTTTCTGTACTGTATTGGTAATGGTAAGGACACTGTCCCCTTCTTTCTTCTTTCGAGACGGTTTCCTTCAAAGTTTTAAGAAGACTTTTAAATGTTTCCATGTAAGCCTTAACCACAGAGCAAAACATCCTTGTCTAATTGTTGACCCCTCCCACCCCCCCACCCCCCCCCCCCCCAAACAAAAAAAATTATTTGTCTCGACTTTTTATCCCATTTTTAATTCATGTACCCAAAACCACATTTTCAAATGTTATTTGTGTTGGTAAGGATATCATAAGTTATTCCTATTCCACAGAAGAGGGTAGAATGCAAATGATTACTTCCACTTATGGGACTTGTTTGCGTCAGAACACTTCTTGGAGATTGAAACAGATTATATCACCACAAGAGATATATTATTTCTTCTACTGGGCATTTCACAGTCTAGTGCGGGCACCTCTTAATGAATGGTACTGTAGAGTACTGTAAAGTGGTCATTTCCACCCTGTTCATGGAGAAGAATTGTGCTTATTTACTCTGCAATGCCTTGCCAATATACCAAGGTGCTTGTAAGCCCCACTTCTGCCCAACAAACATGCTTATGAACCCCCATAATTCCACTTCATGCCCCACAATGTCCGGCCCAAATCTATTGCTCCAAAAAGTAAAGAATGGGAAACTGTTGAGAGGGTGAAAAAATGCAAAGTGGTCAGTTTATAAGCGGCTTGAGTGAAACACCTCTGGACGTTTGTTTTTCCCTTTCTTTCTCATCTCTGTATTTCACTCCAACCAAGTGGCAAAAACACTGGTATTGAATAGTCATAGCTGTTTGCAGGAGGAAATTGTTACAGGTTATATGTGGCAACTGGCTAGCACAAATATGGTTAGGGATAAAAGACAAACTTTTGCCCATTGGACAGGCAAGAAACCTATAGAGGCCTTGAAATGGGAGTTTAAAATCAATTACGTCTAAAACTTTTGTTAGCACATATCTGGATTCACTGTAAGCATGTAATAGGATGAAGAAAAGGGTCCGATTTAGTGGCCCAAGAACCTAATTGCAGTTTCACTTGAAAGGGTTCAAGTCATGTTTAGATTATATATTGCAAGAAAGATGGTCATTTACCTGTAGGTCATGTTCTGTTTAATTTTCCTCAACTTAAAAAAAACTAGCATTCATCAATATTGACATGGGTTTATATTCTCAATTGGGCCTCATTATTGACATAATTGGTTCTTTGGTTATTACGTCAACAAGCACACTAATTTTTCATTTGCAAGAAGGAATCAAAGGGAAAATGTTAATGTAGGTTTAAATTAATACCCCCTCCTAAATATAGAATGCAATTTAAGTTGAATAGGTCTTGAAATTACTTACTGTAAAATGGTTTCTTTTTTATTATCACTATCCCCATGTTTCGGGATGGACATACGAGGTAGCTTATCCCAGATTTCTTGGCTTAACTACTTTCCTTCACTCTTTGTGTTATCTTCTTTTATGCTTTTACGATCTTTGTACAAGTGGTGCCATTCTTTCCCTTACTTTCCAATGGATATGGCAAGCTTTCCCCTTTGAATTTAAAATAACTTTCAAAAGCACAAATTCACTAAAAAATAACCCTTAATCCATTGAGACCCATCAACTCTGATCACAAGAAGAATAGTTTTCTCCATATTGTTCAGTTAGAAGACACAAAAATTCTCCAAATTGTTAAAGTTTGAAGATAATGCATCCAGAGTCATGCACCTTTTCTTTCTTGCTGGTCCTAAAGCCTCCGAAATTCCCCGAAAGGAAGTAATAGACGTGGAATTACTTTGTGGCTACTAACTCAACTCACAGACAAAGCAACACTACAGGAAAAGAGTCGGACACAACCAATGGCACATCTTTTCGGATATCCTACCTAGACTTTATTTGTGACTTATTAAGGAAGAACAGCCTAAAGTTTTTTTGAAGTTTCTTATCTCCTTCTTTCCTCACTATCTATCGTTTGTGTCATGAATGTAAGAGATTGTTATGGTCTGTGAATCGGGCCAAACGCTCATTACTGTCATAACATAACATCCTTTGGAGAGGGAAAAGGGAAATAACAATGCTCCCCAACTTCCATTAAAGACTTGAATGCATTTATCAAACTGGTCTGGTAACATGACTGGACAAGTTCTACAAAAAAGATCCTTCCTTTATTTTTCAATAACTACTCAAAGGCTAGCTAAAAATGGTTTCCAAAACACAGAGTGCAGTTGCTGTCTAAGAATTAGATCATATTGTGAGAGGCGATTAATAATCTTCATCGAATACAAATAGTGGAGTAGATATTAATTGCATCAATCGTGAAAGTATCTTTCCACTATCTTTCAATCTATGAAATTCATATGTTGTACATTCATTGGTGAAGACACTGAATTGAAACTTGAAAACAGTAAATTTCTATAAAACCGCAAATGTATCTTTCATCATGAATCGCTGAAAGCAATGAGGTACTTGACTGCTTCCATTATCACCATGGAAACATAACTATTTCCTTCACACCTAATAACACACAGAAGGCCACCTGGACTGTGGTTTTGATTTTTATTCTTATCTCCATTTTGAGAGAAGATAATATTTTCTACATATGGACATTTTGCTCTATAAAGTCATGAAAAGGTCAAATTTGATGCAAACCTGAATGTCAACTTCACTCTGTCCTCACGACTTTGGGAAATCAAATATTCTATTTCTCTTTCAAATCTTCTGTTTTTAATCACAATGCCCTCCTTATCTCATCTAGACTAAACAGTAGCTCAGTTACTTTTCGGCATCCCTCAACGTCAGGCCAGAAAATAGGCCAGAATAACAGTTTCGGGATGACATGATGCCAAGATAAGATCTAAGTGGGGATATTCTCTATAACTGGTAATTTACACCTTCACAAAGCAGCGCTGCAGGTGGCCTCAGAGACCACATAT
>JAVYIG010014818.1:0-39350 GCA_035222895.1 Strongylocentrotus droebachiensis | reverse complement strand
TATTTGAGTGACCGGTTTTACCATGCTCGTTTTCCCCAATAGACTGTAGTGTTATGAAAACCGTTGGGAAAACAACAAATTTGATTTCGATTTCCAATCACAAATATCTTGATAATCAGACAGGCGATCATCTTGTAAAAGTCATGGGGTTTCTGACAGACCTAAAGGTTTATAAATATCATTGCATCATGAGCTAAATCCAGAATTTTGTTTCAAAATCTGAGACAAAGTTACCGGATCCCTTTAAAGTAAGACGTACATATGAGCAGTGATCGCGTTCCCTGTTCTTAGCACATTTCACGCTTAGTCTCAGCATCATTTTTCTCCACATATGTAATATTAGCCTCTCTTCTCGTCGTATTCTAATGTCAGATGTTTGCCTATTTATCTGGGTCATATCATCTTTAATGGAAAGTCTCTGTCCCTATGGGATATACAAGTCATCATAGTCGAAGCTGATAAGTAAACATAAACATACACTGGAGTATCGTCTGCATCATCCTCGCTATCACTTTCCACTTTGAACATCTCTTCTCTCTTTCCTTATCTCTCGTTCTTTCTCTCTCTATCCTTCCTCTCTCTCTCTCTCTCTGTAATGTGTGTGTCTCGCTCCCTCCATTTTCTCAAGAGCTTCTTCTCTTTCTCTCTTTCTGTCCTTCTCTTTCTCTCTATTTCTCTCCATCTCTCACATTCTCTTCCCCTCTCCCGCACAATCTTTTTCTCTTTCCTTTCTCTCTCGCATATTTCTCTGTCTGTCTCTCTTTCTCTTTCTTATTCGCTTTCTCTTTCTTTCTCATCCTCTTTCTACCTTACTCTTTCTATCGTTTCTCTGTATATTTGCCTGAATCTATTTCTTGCTATCCTACCTCTAGATATATATGTCATACCTGTCACCCTTTCTATCGTATTTCAATTTCGTATCTTCCAAATCTCGCCCCGAGATACAGCGTAACGTATAATGAAATTGAAGTTTTTGAGTTCGTGATGACATTTGTTAATAAAATGAACCCCGAATCTAACGAACGATATGTAAATGCACCGCAGGATAAGGCGCCAGGCTTTTATTTTATTATATCGAATCCTGCGCGTGAGTAGCGCTGTCTTCAGAAGGTGTTATTCCCCAAATTGATCACATTTTCCAGTTCGGTTCGTTCCACGGTGTCGTTCGACAACGCATGAACTTGAAAATAATACAGAATACGTGAGCTGAGGCATTTAAAAATATTAGAGTTCATAAGCATGAGATAGGTGCTAGACGATGCAGGCGCCTCTACGATAAAGTGGATGATTGAATGAAAGATGAAAATTAATAGATGCGGATTATTTCGATAACTTCCCACCCCCCCCCCCCCCCCCACGCCTTCGACTGATACCTTGGCTTTGATATTGTGAGACTTCTCATACACCGCAGGAGGATTCTTCATCTTCATTTTTATTTCGAAAGACGTTTAACATGAGCCCTAACTTAGGCCCTAAGCCCGCTCTAACACCACTAATTGGAAATGTGTCAGTGGCTGCATGGCTGCATTGAAGTGATGACTTTATCCGCCGGATCCCTTCTAGCTTTTAAATTACTGAATGAATGAAACAACCATTTATGAATTAGAACGTAACCCCCCCCCAAAAAAAAATATAAAAAAAAAAAAAAAAAATAAGGAAGAAACAAACAATTATATTTAAGATATATATATATAATCAAATACATATATCTTTTTTTAGAACATAATTATTTGTGGCTTACACGTACCCACTAAATAAGATCGATTGAACAAATCAGAACTAAAATCTTGGAACCAGCGGGATTTTCGTCTGCCTTGTTTTCAATTACAGATCGATCAATCGATCTTAATTCCTGGGTGTAAGCCACGAATATGTTGAGACAATTGAAATTTCTCCTAGGAAGCATTACATTTATAACAATATTCATATCTCGTCGGTAGATTACGTATTCGAGATTCAGTATAGACATCTTAACACTTGTTGTTAAATGGGCAATATGAGGTAAACACTGAACAGGGTAAAAATAAGAAAGATCTGTTAATTCA
Source organism: Strongylocentrotus droebachiensis (assembly GCA_035222895.1). NCBI lineage: Eukaryota > Metazoa > Echinodermata > Echinoidea > Camarodonta > Strongylocentrotidae > Strongylocentrotus > Strongylocentrotus droebachiensis. Next base: position 37,305 of record JAVYIG010014818.1, on the reverse strand, counting down.
TCCACAATCAGTGTACTTGCTATATTTTCTCTGAGCTTTGAATTGTCGATTCAACGATACATTAATGGAAATAAATGTTATCTTTCCTCTATCTAGCTACATATTTTTCATTTCATCTTTGTGTCTTTTTTTTTCCAGAAGTTAAACATTGGGTTTACACATATGGGATCGGTCCAATGGCTTAGATGCGGGCAGGTTGTTCGGCTACCATACACCCCACCCCCACATCCCCAGTCGTGCTTTCGATCAACGCAACCCTAGATCAAACCTCAAAATCTGCCACATGACGCAGAGGAGGCGGTGATTGAGAGGGTCGACCGCAAATCGTTATGTGCTCCGTTGACATAATACTTTACACTGCATTATCAACGTTCACCTGATGTAAACACACTCGCTCCAATCGAATTCTTTTTGGACGTTTGCTGCCTGAAAGCTGTCAGTGCAAACAGGAGGAGTGAATGCAAGGGGTTTTGAATTTTGTATATTTGTTAGATAAATGATTTCACTAAATGTTACAATTACTATGGAAATTTAAGCAGCATAAACACTCGCAGGGAGCATGATGTATTATATTCATACATATATATATTTTTTTTGTTTTTATCATTTTTTCACTTTTATTTTGTTTAAATATATCAATGTATTTATTGATTGATTTTTTTTGTTTTTATTTATTTATTTTATTTTATGTATTGATTGATTGATTTTTTTTTTTTTTTTTTTTTTTTTTTGGGGGGGGGGATGAGGGCTTTAAAACATCTACACCCTAAAGTACGAGCCCGATAGTCATCCCCCGACACCTGCCTAACAACTTTCCGAGGATAACCACATCCTCCTACGTTATGACCACAGTACAATCATCCCCTGGATAACTAGACCCTGGACTTCTTTCGTAGGGAAGGGGCCCCATTTATCGTGTGGTAGGCTGATCATGGACTACTCTAATGATGATGATTTCGCGATAAATAAATACAAATAAAAACGTTGCTTATTAAGTGGTTACCATCTAAGTCTCAAAGCGCTGACAAAAATCTACTCTCGCCCGATGAGGGACTTGAACCCGCGACCCTCTGATTAAAAGTCAGATGCTCTACCGACTGAGCTAACCGGGCTTCTATAATGTTTAAATACACAATCAAAACTACTTTCGATTTTTGTTTTCTTTCTCGAAAAAGCAACCGAAGGAAATTTGAATGGAGTGGATCGTTACCTTTTGAACCATGCATGTTAATGGCGTATTACGTAATGCAAACATTACTTTTAAATGGGATACACAATTGTCTATTGTCAGGCCTTTGAGGGTGTTTCTCGGAAGTAATAAGCGAGTTCGTAATTAGGATTTGCGCATGGGCAGATGAAGGTCATTCGGACCCAAATTTTAAAACCATTGAGACGAATACTCGGATCGTGCTAATGAAAGTTATGTAATCAGTATTCATTTATGCACCAACAGTCCATTTATCTGATACACAGGTGGAAGTATTCTTCTCAAGAGGCAAACAAAAGGTATTCATGAAGCACCTCCATCACGTTGGCAGTGATTATTCTAAAATGCACAGGTGGGAAGTATCCATCGTGTCTAAGATCTGTGGATATTTTGGGGTCATGCGGTCCAGAGCTATTTACGAACTCGCTTATTGCGATCGTATTATAAATAAGTGGTACCTTTAAATCCTTACAAAATTCTTTCAGCCACGAAAGATTCATGGAATGACATAATATGTCTCTGTTTTAATCCCAGACATGAGTAATACCATTATCCAGATACTACCCATGAAAAGTAAACCCCCACCCCCCCCCCCCCCCTCCCTCACGCACACACACGAAACAAATAACCTAAAGACTTGTTATAGATATTGCGTGGTAAACCGAAGAAAAAATAAAAAGCCGCCGAAGTTGTTATATACGTTGAACATAAGTGGAGACTGCGCGCAACTAATGAATCATGCGTGCAATGACCACTGTGACATAAGATTCACACTTTGATTTCCTTTTTATTTAAAACTACGCCGCAGTTTTGCCGTGTTATATTATATAAACGAGCCTTCACAGTGTAAAGTACGATGTTCATTTCGTTGGGTAAAGTTACAATTTGTAGGACATGACATGTATTTTATTCTGACAATTCTGTTCTCCACATATTATAGTTGTACAAAAGAATCTTTATTTGAGATATTCCTCCACGCATCAGGTATGCCATGACTCCAGCATTAAAACTATGTGGCGTATTCAACAACAAAAAAGTGGGCATCGAAGCCCAGTGCACTTTAAATGCAGTGAATGTTTAGCAAATGGCAATTCAACTTTAAGATCGCTGACATACCCTTTTACACAGCTGTGCCATATTCGGGTTGATGTTTACTAATGAACCGACAAAAGACATGGAAGTACCGCTAAATGTTTGATGTCGACCGACAAACGTACCGAAAAAGGGCGAATGTCCCCGTGATACCTACATCTGCCATCCCTCTATCTGCAGTATTAAAAGAAGCCTCAAAAGTCAAATCACTCATGAATTAGCATTTCTGATAATAGTATTGAAGTTTTGCTGTTTAATTGCGGATAATAATTATTCATCTTCAATCGTTCCACTAGACAAAAATCCTGCTGTTCATTCTGACATGTTATGATTTCATACAGTGGTCTACCAGTTTCAATAAAGGGCCCATTTATAAATGAAATGAATATCACAAAATCGAACAATGACATCGAATTCCCCCGGCCACGTGAACTGAGTAAAAACGTTATAGTTTACACTATGAACATGACTGACAAAGAAAGCGGACAATATATACAGTTCCTCAGGTAGACAAAGGAACATCCCTTCACTGCTATTATGTAAAAATGTGTAGAACAGGTGTCACATGCATATTTACCTTTTTACATAATAGCAGTGAAGGGATGTTCCTTTGTCTACCTGAGGAACTGTATATTTTGTCCGCTTTCTTTGTCTGTCATATTCATAGTGTTAGATACCACCCATTGTCAACGTACTATACACGATAGACTATTTATCAGACGTCATGGATTGTACTGAATTTCGAGGACAATGCGAGTCCCCGTATATCGAGACAATTGGCGGGTCGGAACCATGCACATTTCTGCACGCTGTGTTTTAGAGTTTTCCAAAAAAATGCTAGGTTGTTTAAGATTCATCATTTTCGTTTATTCATAAGTTTTTTTCATATAATGTTTCCATGAAAATGTTCGTTATTTTGTCTTTCATGTAATTTTTTATACTGGTTTTGTTTGTTTGTTTATTGTATAGAGGTCGCTCTGGGTTCTTTTATGTTTTGTTTTGTTTGTTACATGAGGAATTGAGATTGGAGGGAAAGAAATGGTAAATATTGAGTGTAAACATCCCGGGGATAACGATAGCTTATTATTTAGTATCAATATCTACCGGTATAATTTGTCCTTGTCTTTATATAGTAGTAGCTGTCTGTCTTGAAGCTAAAATGACCATCTTCACTTTCTTGAAGGCTGCTTGCAAGGTGGTTTATATTAAAAGCGAGCAATACAAACTGGAAATTCACAAGTAAGTGTTATTTTTCCCCAGGATACCAAAAAAGACAATGTCCACAAAACCACTGAACTCATCCATATACTGCATATGATTTCTTTTTCTTTCTGTTTTCGGACTTCTATCTTTGTAAGAAGAGAGTCATAGAACAATGAAAAGGAAGGCATGGATATACTTCAAAAAGCGCATTCAACCGCAGCATATTCAAAAGGATATAATCAAGTTATCCGATACTGCGAGAACGATGTACGTGGTGACTTCGTGAAATCGGTCAAGAATGCGGTAACCATTAACTATGCAAATGGCGTCAAAAGCATAAGTAAATTAGATGTCGAGTTTAAAATTCCGGTGTTACAGCGTCAAATGGTTAACCCGAATTCGGGAATGAAATTCAATTTTGAGGGTGGGAATGAGTGGAAATGGGAAAAGTTGTGGATTTTTCCCTTGGGGCTCGAGGCGAATTTGCTTGTGGTCATCTTCGAAATCGAATGGTGATTGATCGGTGGGACAGAACTGTTCCATAAGTTCAATACCTACAAGAAGAGGGTCCTTCTTCACAAGTTCAGCTACCTGTAGTAATTTGCTATTTCTTTGTATTCACTGTTTTCATATATTTGTATGAAGTTGAACTGCGAACTGGAAAGGTGGTTGAACTTGCTTTTTTGTCATGTTGCCCCATAAAGTTGGAATGACTCTTTTCTTACCTCCTTCCCTGAAAATGATTGTGACAATATTACTCATTCTTGATACAACTTTATCTTTTCATAACTGTATTCATCAATCGTTATTTATCAAACTGTATAGATCACTAAAGTTCTGAGAAGGTTTACATTTTATTTATCAAGTATTAATCATATAGTCACAATCATTTCATGGAAAGAGATTTGTTTAGTTAATTCCAAGACTAAAGGCATAGGGTATTTATTGCATAGATTTGCTGTATGCATACCTTTGCATAAATATAACTCTGCAGAGTGCGAAGGAAATCTCTCTTTTCCTATGTCTCTGTATTCATTTATTTCCATTAGACAGATTTGCATTCATACTGGACTGCAGAGGTCGCTTAAATACTTTATTTTGTATTAATTGTATACATACATTTGTATGAAGCGGAACTGCATCCATAATACAGCGAATGTCGCGCCGGTAGTATGACATTTTTAATAAAAGAAATTTAAAAAAACGAATATGAATCAAAGAGTAGAATAAGGATGAATCAGACGAGTGATATCTAGATCAATTATTCAAGTGGGACGGCAGTTAATATAAAGCGTGTAATGGCTGTCTGGATTGCCAGGGGATTAGTCGCCAGGCAATCTTGAATGGTGGGGGGGGGGCAGAGTATTTGATCTAACTTTCGACTACTGCAAGTTTAAGCCCCACTGCACTACGTATAGTCACTTGCGCCCTCTGTATAGCAAACAATGCCTAACTGGTGCATGTTGGTCCCCCATGATCCCCTTTATCTTATGTTAATTTAGAACTGATTTGATGAGATAACCACCTGTCAGTGATTTTGCAGGGAGGTCTAATCCCCCTTGGCCAAACTAGTGCAGACGAACTTTAACAGAAAGAATGTTGTGATTACAAATACTGCTCATAGACAATAGTAGTGAAATGCAATGGGTACCACTATACAGTACTGTTATAAGTTTCTACACTAGATGTATCTACATTCGGCAATGATATTCAACATTTCAATTCAATTTTTGCATCATAACAAACATTACAATCATATATATATATTAATATATATATATATATAATACATGAAGGCCCAGGAGCTCTAAGTAGTAATATGTGCTTGTAAATAAGAGCCATATCAAGATAAATAGGATAATAAATTAATTTAGAAAAGAAATAGAGAATTTTTGAATAAAGTTCTAAAAGTGGAATAGTGTGGAGCTGGATTTAAGGTTATTACAACATGAGTTCCATTCATGCATTTAAGCAATTTAACTGACAATGTATGAACTTAGTCAACATTTGAGTATGACGGGCAATCGGCACAAAATACCACAATATTTGCACTGCTCATTTTGCGTTCACCCGATGTATACGAAGTCACACCCTAATGGCGTTTTAAAAAAAAACGTCCGTCACTAACGCAGTCGTACGTCAACAAAATGACCCGCCGTGTGCAACGTTTATTACTGGCATGTGTTCTGCATTCAGAGACTTGATTGGCGTGTGTGACATCGTAGTCGAAAAGGCGCCTCATTTGCAAGGACATTAACCTGTTAGCTAGCGAATCCTACCATTTTAATTGACTTAAAGGTAAATAATATAGCTAGAATCATGCATATAACCAGTATTTAAAAAGGTTGCATGGTATTATTTAGTTTTTCGCGATTAAGGAATATGAAGAAATCAAAGAATAACATTAAACATGAAGAAGAAAAAAAACAGAACACAGAGCGGACTTGTGTTCCGAGAGTGCGTACCGGTGCGTCGACTACTTTACCCACAAGTCCACTCAATGCCAATTTAGAGGGCATCCTACCTTGCAATATATCTCTAGAGAATTAAACGTATGGATACCTGAAACCCCTACATACATAGCGAAATGTTTACTGGTGTGTGGTATACCTTAATAAGGGAGTTTACAGATACTATCTGCGCATGGGCAGATAAAGGTCATTTGTACCAAAATGGTAAAACCCACAGAGATGAATACTGGATATGCGCTCATGAAAGTTATGTAACACTATTCATTTATGCACCAACGGTACTTTATATGATACGCAGGTGGAAGTATTCTTTTCAAGAGGTCAAACAAAAGCTATTCATGAAGCACATCTAGGACTTTGGCAGTCATTATTCTAAGATGCTCAAAGTGGAACTTCTCCATGTGTAAAAGATCTGTGGATATTTGGGGTCATTTGTACCATGTGCTATATGTAAACTCCCTTATACAGTTAACCACCACGTCCAAGGCATCGGAATAATTATATTTATTGACCATTGGCCACGTAAAACGCAGTCCGGTTTAGAAATGTCAGGCATCCCATTATGTAGCCCTATATAAGAACTTAATATGTGAACATCTCCTTCAATTCATCAGCTCAAATGGACGGATTTCCGCCACTGCAAACAGAAATGGGTTTGTTGTAATTTCGTCAATAGCGGCGCGCTGTTTGTATTCTCGAAACACGTGATATTTTCACAACCCATCAGAGCAAATAGTGATTCCATTGGTTGGAAGCAGTGATAGGGTATCAGCCGTGTTGTATCACACATGCCGGCGGTTGAATGACGACTTACCGAATTAGATGATACGTCGGTGACTTGGGATGTATGCTGTTTGCACACCAAAGGGTTATCTGTTTGAAAAATGATAACATAATTTAATTAACTGAGAGTGTAACACGCCAGTTTGATTTGATCGATACATATAACAGGTGGTACTTAGACAGTTAAAGAGAAGGTTGAGTTCTGGGAAGAGGTGAAAAATAATTTGTGAGCGTTATCATTCTTATTATGCAAGTGTGGAAGAACATCAGATAAGACATGTTTCCTGAAAAGCATGGCTCTTCAAATGCATTCATATTCTAAATATGTCATGTAACATCTAAAAAATCCGGGTAGGATTTTTACGCCACGTGTTCGTGTAGTCCCATATACCTCTTTCCGTGTACAGTGTTTGTAACTTTACCAAGACTTGGCCAAATTTCTAATCATTTTGATGATTCCAGAACCTTGCAGTACACACAAATACATAATGCTAGATGAACAACCTTTTCTGGTCGATTCCACACCGTTTCTTTCACAATGCAATCGCATGACCAGAACTCAACTTCATCTTTAAACCATAGCCGTCAGTTATAGCCTCATGAACTATTTGAATTACTTTATTTGTATTCATTTCTACAAGTGTAGGTAGTATAATCATGAATTTCGTTCTGCTCTAAAAGCATGCAATTTTTAGACATTTAACTCCCACTTTTCATTTTACAAAATCGATGGAGCGGTCGATTTTTACCAATAATTGCATTAACTTCATGTTTATAATTGTGTTTTCATCGATTTGTGTCTTTTCTTCTCTCTCTTTCTTTTTTTAACATCATAAATTTTGTTCTGCTCTAAAAGCATGCACATTTTTAGACATTCAACTCCCACTTTTCATTTTACAAAAATCGATTGAGTGGCTGATTTTAACCAATAATTGCATTCACTTCATGTTTATAATTGTGTTTTCATCGATTTGTGTCTTTTCTTCTCCTTCTTTTTTAACATCAAATGAAGAAACCAAATCAACATCATTACAAAATAATTCACAGGTTTGTACAAACGTATAACATATCGGCTTGGCATGTAGCAAGACTTCAGGACAATAGATGGACAAATCGTTTAACAGAATGGCAACCAAGGATGGGAAAGAGAAGAAGAGAAATGCAGAAGAGAAGATGGAGAGATGACCTTACATCATACATGGGAACGGCCGCTTGGACTAGGATAGCTAGAGACAGAAGAGAATGGAAATGTTATGAGGAGGGCTTTGTCCAACGTCTGGATGAACTATAGCCTGATATATAGATAGAAAGATATCGATATAGGAAGTATTACATAAAATACATTTATATTAAAATCCCTTTACAATGGATATTTAGGAGAAAGCGATATCGCCCCCCGACAGTTTCAGTTAAAATGTATCAGCAAATTCAATAATATTCGTTGAAATCTACCAAACAATTCAAAGAAGAATAACAATCTAGACACAGAAACAACAAAAAGCTGAAAGTGCAAGTTATAAAACCCTGTCTGAAACGATGTTAGGTGTATGGAAAGTATTTTGATGAATAATGTTGGGAGAAACGTGCTCTTTTAAGAGTAGGAATCGAATGTGCAGCGACGGGAGAAACTACTTTTTGAATAATTGCCAATGATGCAAGAATAAGCGAGCACTCTAAAGTTTCCATTTCCGAAAGAGATCTCTAAGATATGTCTTCCATTTTATCATATCGGCCGACAGTCGTGATCAAAGATTCCCCGACAGAAATGTCGAGGAGTGGGAGTCAACCTCTGCCCAGTCCTCAAACGATGTCTAAGGACCAATATGTCATCTTCCCATGCCCGGTTACCCCAATCGTCATAACGACAGTCTTAAAGCATTCGAATTGTGACCGCGGGAATTCTTCGATTCGAGCCATTAAAAATTCATGCTCCACGAAACATGAGATCGTCTGCATCGCTATGCCATCATCAATAAAGTTCTCGGGTTTCTCTTTGTCACTGGCAACATCCTAAAGTGAAAATCGATCCTAGGTACGGAACGCCAAATTAGAATCAATTTTAAAAGGACATAACACATTTTTTATTCACACTAAATCGATTTTCTGAAGTATAGTTTGCACTCCTTTATGGCTCTTTTTGTTCGCGCACGTGTGTGTGCATTTTTGTGGCTAATACATTTCATTATTATCTATATAAGGCTTCCAAGTGGTACAATAAATCAGTGTATTCAATATCTTTAGCGCAGTACCCGGATGACTGACCAATATTGTTTTCGTATTGCTCAGTCATCCGGGAACTTCAACTATCGATATCGATATCATGGCGATATTACACGAAAACAAAGCTATATCTACCGATAAAATAAAATAAAAAAATAAAAATATCTACCGAGGTAAGTCAAATTTTGTTATGACGCTAGTCAGACTTATATAGATAATAATAATAATATTGTATGGCTTTGTTTTCGTGTGATACAAGAATATATTGCTCTCGCTATGACAATATTAGACTCGTCCAATATTGTTATAGCTCGAGCACTCAAAGCCATCCAATATTATATAAATATTCGTTATCAATCACGATAGATATGAACATGTCGGAAGGTGAGAAAACGCAAACACTAATGCCCTCCGTTCCTATGTTGCTACGTACCAAAACACATTACGCTGAATCATTATTTTATTTTTTTGTTTTGGGCATGTGTTCCAGCACAACCTCATCCCGATACACATATAGTCGGATGTCCCTCTATTTATATGGATGTGGGAACAGCAAGTTGTTCTACCATCCATATATTCCGACGGCATTATGACCACGAGCGCAACTATTTCCGAAAAATCAACTCATAGACCATTTCAATACCCTATGGTATATCCCACAGAAATAATTTTCAGATGACGCTATTAAATGTCATTAGTCATGTTCAGACGGGAGCTTCCTAGTCTGCGTAAGTTAATCCATGCAGCAGTAAATATATCATGTATATTTCTCAAAGGTAGGCGAAGCTAACATGACCATTGTTTATACGATCACTACTCCAACCTTTACACCTACCTCACCATATTTACGCTGACTAGCTCTTAACACGACCTTTAATTACGCCGACCAAAATTACCACCGTCTGAACAAGACTATTGTCATGTTCACACATTTCAATAGGTGACGCACATTGCTATTGAAAGTGCCTGAGGTTGACTTGTCGAAAGCAGTTGCGATCGTATTTATGTCCCAACACCAGAAAGTTTATATTATGACCCGACACCCTTTTGTCGACAACACTAGTCGTCAAGCCTTTTGGGCTCCAAAGAGATACAAGATAGATACAAGATACAAGATATTTGATTTGGTCTTTGAAAACAAGTTACATAGAAAATTGTTTTCCACTGGCCTTACCGTCATATTCAACAAAATACATAATTACAAGAAATAAATACATCACGTTTATAGAATGAAATAGATGAAATAAGGAACAAATACATGCAAAAGATAATGAAGCGACAAAAAAGGTCATTGGTACATGTACTTCAAATCATGATGGGAATACCTGTGTCTTTGCTGATAGTATTTATTTATCTTTTGTCACGTGTTACGTGCCATTGTTGGAAATGCATTTTTGTTTGGTTCATCGCTTTGATCAGTATACTGTAAAAGCGCTGAAAACAATGATAACACAAGCTGTGAATGTTATTTATATCATCATTATTATTGTCATCATTGTTAGTAGTAGTATTATCATCATCATATCTTTATTAATATTAATATCATTATCATTACTATCATTATAATTGTCTAATTTCGTGTTCTTTATGCTGTATTATTTTTTATTCACGGCTAACAAAATAACAAACAACCAAATTTGCGTTTATGTCGTGGCTTTATTAACATTTTGAGATGGACGCTTATTTTGCACATTTTGATTTTCTGTGTGTCATAACAAAATAACACAGATATATTGAATCATAAAAAATGCTTACAAATGCAATGCTAGGCCCCCCGCCTATGAAATCGAGTGATGCCTAGGCTAAACTTATATACATTAAGTCATTATATCAGCCCCCCGCCTATAAAATCGAGTGATGCCTAAAGTTATGCTAGGACCCCCGCCTATGAAATCGAGTGATGCCTAGGCTAAACTTATATACATTAAGTCATTATATCGGCCCCCCGCCTATAAAATCGAGTGATGCCTAAAGTTATAGAATATAGATGTATATATATACCAGCCTCTCCGCCTGTAAGATCGGATGATGCTTACAAATGCTAGGCCCCCCGCCTATGAAATCGAGTGATGCCTAGGCTAAACTTATATACATTAAGTCATTATATCAGCCCCCCGCCTATAAAATCGAGTGATGCCTAAAGTTATGCTAGGACCCCCGCCTATGAAATCGAGTGATGCCTAGGCTAAACTTATATACATTAAGTCATTATATCGGCCCCCCCGCCTATAAAATCGAGTGATGCCTAAAGTTATAGAATATAGATGTATATATATACCAGCCTCTCCGCCTGTAAGATCGGATGATGCCTAAGATTAAAGCGTGACACCCTGAGTTTGAAAATGTGTAGGTACAACTAGGTCCCCCCGCATTCAAATCGAATGGGGGCCGGAAAACTAAGAATTAACATGCGAACAAATTCGACTGAATATACATTGGCAACCCCCTCGCATGTAAAAATTGAGTGGGGTCGAAAATTATCGGATGACAATTATTGATCAATAAACTTATCAGTACCATGTGATTAGTGATTTACCCATACAAAACCGGGTAGGGGCGAAACCCAATGGGAAAAATTCCCCTACGGCCCACTTTCTTTGTGCACGACGCAAGTTGATGTGCGACCAGGCCAAATGCCCCCGGCTCTGCATTAACTTCATAAATCACTGACCAATTTATTACATAAACCCTATCCGTACCTTTCATACCTGAAACCCTAAATCCTTTCCGTACTAATACGTATACCTTGATAGATAGATAGATAGATAATGGTTTTATTGAGAATAAAAGAGCAACAATGCATCGCGGCCTACAAGGCCGAATTGGGCAATGTTTTACAAATGTAAATTACAGTATATAAAACATTCATATAAAATAACCTCAAATTATGAACTAAACTTGAATGAGTAGATTGGCTACTTCGAACCACCAAGCAATACTTAATTTATGCCACTAATATACTAAAAATACTTTTATTGGTGGAGATAATGGGGGAGGTGGTGGGAATGTTTTAGACTCCGTAAATTTTTCTTCTTGTCCATTCAAAATGAAAGCCATAACTAGAATGAAAGCCCCTTCGTGCTATTTTTAATTTGCTGGCGGTGTTTTCCGCGCTTGCTTGATAAGCGTACATACGCTTGTACATTTCCTTCCAATGTAATACAAAGTATTACATTTCCTAGCGCGTGAATTTCCCTCAAAAATGTAAACAACCTCTTGACCTACATTTTGTCAGCCTGTCAATAAACCATTTTAAATCGTTGTCTACTCTTTAAATTTTATTATTCACGGCTAACAAAATAACAAACAACCAAATTTGCGTTTATGTCGTGGCTTTATTAACATTTTGAGATGGACGCTTATTTTGCACATTTTGATTTTCTGTGTGTCATAACAAAATAACACAGATATATTGAATCATAAAAAATGCTTACAAATGCAATGCTAGGCCCCCCGCCTATGAAATCGAGTGATGCCTAGGCTAAACTTATATACATTAAGTCATTATATCAGCCCCCCGCCTATAAAATCGAGTGATGCCTAAAGTTATGCTAGGACCCCCGCCTATGAAATCGAGTGATGCCTAGGCTAAACTTATATACATTAAGTCATTATATCGGCCCCCCGCCTATAAAATCGAGTGATGCCTAAAGTTATAGAATATAGATGTATATATATACCAGCCTCTCCGCCTGTAAGATCGGATGATGCTTACAAATGCTAGGCCCCCCGCCTATGAAATCGAGTGATGCCTAGGCTAAACTTATATACATTAAGTCATTATATCAGCCCCCCGCCTATAAAATCGAGTGATGCCTAAAGTTATGCTAGGACCCCCGCCTATGAAATCGAGTGATGCCTAGGCTAAACTTATATACATTAAGTCATTATATCGGCCCCCCGCCTATAAAATCGAGTGATGCCTAAAGTTATAGAATATAGATGTATATATATACCAGCCTCTCCGCCTGTAAGATCGGATGATGCCTAAGATTAAAGCGTGACACCCTGAGTTTGAAAATGTGTAGGTACAACTAGGTCCCCCCGCATTCAAATCGAATGGGGGCCGGAAAACTAAGAATTAACATGCGAACAAATTCGACTGAATATACATTGGCAACCCCCTCGCATGTAAAAATTGAGTGGGGTCGAAAATTATCGGATGACAATTATTGATCAATAAACTTATCAGTACCATGTGATTAGTGATTTGGAGGCATAATTTGACAAATTACCGCCAAACGAGAATATATTTATATATGATCGGCCGCCAAATCACAACGTTGTCATCAAACGATTTTTGTGCACTAAGGGAATATCTATGCCTAACTATTTACACTTTGGTGGAATTAACATTTCAATTGGCCAAATTAACCAATGTACATGTACAAGCATGTACTTTTTCGCCCTTAAGCTAATTTATAACCCTATAACAGACTACAGAGTATCGTAATAAACTTATCTCTACAACACCGGCACATCATTATGCCTAATTCATTCCCCTCAAAGAAGTGACTAAACCGTTAATGCCCATTTCGAAATGAAGCATTCGCAAAACTGGTCAATTACCAATGTCCACCTAAACCTGCCCCATATAACCATTATTTACTCTCCACAACTTTGTTACTCCCAGAATAAGGCACTCTTATCCCAACAACAAAAACATGATCTTGCGGTGCCGGACTCAAACGAGTCATTATCTCTACAACACCGGCACATCATTATGCCTAATTCATTCCCCTCAAAGAAGTGACTAAACCGTTAATGCCCATTTCAAAATGAAGCATTTGCAAAACTGGTCATTTACCAATGTCCACCTAAACCTGCCCCATATAACCATTATTTACTCTCCACAACTTTGTTACTCCCAAAATAAGGCACTCTTATCCCAACAACAAAAACATGATCTTGCGGTGCCGGACTCAAACTTTTTTGCGGGATTTACTTTGCTACCCGAACAGACTTAAACATTGAAATATAAAAACGCTGAAATATAAGAACACTGAACTATAAGAACATTGAAATATAAGAACAACGTGTTTTGTAACATTATCATTGTTTAACTACTTGGATGAACCGAGATAGGACAGGCCCTCCTTCAGGTCAGTGATAAACCTGTCCAAACCCTCATTGGAGAGATGCAATCCGTCCGGCCTATATAAAGCCCTATCCTTATGCCTTATGTCGGGGTGTGAAATGGCCTTTCCCCCATTCCTGCCGGCCAAGGCGCGAGCGTATCGGTTCGTGGCCCTCCTTCTATCGTCTAATTTTTTCTGCTCTTCCGGACTACAGCATTTATATTCTACCCGTTCTAGAATGTCAGACCATATTATTGTCGTCTCAGTGTTCGATGTGATTAATCTGTTCACCGCATTCGCCATCGCCCTCTTCGAACATCCCTCTATGTCATTCGTGCCCACGTGTAACTCTAAAACGGTCGGCTTCGTCAGGCCACTGGTAATCGACTCTAGCCATGCGTTTGTTTGGTCCAAGCGAAGGCCCCGCTTTCCAGCCCAATGGATGACCGTCCCCAAATCCATATCGGCGCAGCCAGTCCGCTCCGCCCTGCGATGGGCCCAGAAAAGGATAGAGTCGCCTACTATCCATATTTGTTCTGTGGACAAAATAAGAAAAGAGGACTGGGCAGCATTTTGTATTCCAAAGAACATGCATTAATGTGAACTTGAAATCCCATTGTATTTTCTTGCTCTTGTTTTGCATGTGTGTTTGTTGTCTGCTTGACTTCGTTTTCATTTTCATGTTGTAGCACCATTATGATTATTATTGCTATTATTATTATTAGCTTATTTAACCTCTCGAGGCGAGGGACTTATTCATCTGTATATTAGACATATATTCATTCCTGTGTATGCGGCCTCACCCTTACATTATTGACCTCATCATTCACTCTGTTATATTTTGTACGTATACCTGGCGAATCAAATCAAATCAAATCAACCCCAACGGTACTTTGCAACATTGCTCATATTTAAACAACCATATCAATATATCTGCGATGCGCGGAGGAAGCCCATCGACCCATGTGCTGTATTTGGGCGTCCGAGCAGCCCGCCATAGCAGCGGTTGTAGCCGCACCTATACGAAAAGAATGGGAGGAAAACTTCGCCGCCAACATATCCCTGTATGACATGCATCTCTTCATCATGGCACTGAACTCATGCCTGGTGAGAGGAAGTGAACCATATGAGCAAAAGAAAGCCTCCCCACTTCCCGGGCGCATTTTCAAATATCTAAGGACCGCCTTTACGGGACAACTACCCGCCTCAATTTCGTGTATTGAAATGGTGCAACCGTTTCCCCTCGGATCAGTTTTCGATTCCCTTAAAGAGAGACTCACCCGGCGATGTGGTGCACTGCCGGTGACTGGGCCACGTCCGTGAAACGCAGCATTCGATCCCGCCTATGCCGTGATGCCACTGTGTGATGTGCGACCAGGCCAAAATAATGATATGGACTCTCCTTTCTAATCAGGCCCAACGACAAAGGCCAGTCCAAAACCCGAGTATAATCCCGCTGGTCGCTCACGAGAAGAAATAATTCAGCGCTATATATCCAACTAATTATTCCAGTGCAGTGCTAACTTTAGTATTAATCCAAATCGTCTAATAATGTTTTAGACTCCGTAAATTTTTCTTCTTGTCCATTCAAAATGAAAGCCATAACTAGAATGAAAGCCCCTTCGTGCTATTTTTAATTTGCTGGCGGTGTTTTCCGCGCTTGCTTGATAAGCGTACATACGCTTGTACATTTCCTTCCAATGTAATACAAAGTATTACATTTCCTAGCGCGTGAATTTCCCTCAAAAATGTAAACAACCTCTTGACCTACATTTTGTCAGCCTGTCAATAAACCATTTTAAATCGTTGTCTACTCTTTAAATTTTAATAAACCGAAAGAACTCTCATGCGGAATAGTTTTCTAATATAACATCTTAATTGATTTATTTGTAGTATCCACAATTGTGCATTTTCAAATGCAGACATTATTTCAAAGAGTAAATCACATCCCCGATTTGATTAATGTTATGGACTGATGATACGAGGAAAGTCATTAATGGTCGATAAGATGATATTATATTTAGAATGTTGAGTGTGGAATCACTTATTTCCTCTTGTGCGTTGCATGACATCCATGTGTTAAAATTGATGTTTTCGGGGAACTTGAAATGGGGATGGCGGAACACAGGGTGAGGAATCATAGAGATGAAATCGATCTACTTATCCTATCTACTCGTTGCATCAGCTCCAAACATCCAGGGGCGACGAAGCACTTTCAAAAGTGGAGTGGGTGACAGAGGCACGTTTCGTGGATAGAAAGACTCTACTGCTTATTCGCCCACCTTTTGCACGCACATTTCGGGTATACATTGTTTTTATCATGGTTATTGTCAATTCCCGTTTACCAACGTATTCACATGGTATGCATGCTTTAAAAAAAAAAACTGTACTTGTCCGAGGCTTGTCCGACATAGCAACATGTAATGTATGCAGACTGTATTTCAAGTATTTAAGTTCAATCATTAATGACAGGTTCATGGAATAACTCGTCACTGTGTCCCCAGGAAAGAATCGTCCATAAATTTGAATATGTTAGTAAACCATCCTATATTCTATTATTGTGAACACGGAGGTCTAATATACAAAAGAAGAAAAGAGGACGTCTGGAAAGAGGGACAAATAGAGAGATAAAGGAGGGAGATAGAGACAGAGACAGAGAGAGGAGAGAGAAACAGAGAGACAGAGAGAGAGAGAGTAGGGAACAAAAAGCGAAGAGGGGGGATTTGGACGATGATGAGGGGGACTGCTTTGTTTTAGAGTGTATAGGAAAAGGGAAATGGTTAAATTGACGAAAAATATGTAATGTTTATTTAAAGTCCAATTGTGAGTAATTTCTGAGAGTGAAGCTTCATTTCGAAAAAGTCTGTTTAATAAAGAAGCTTAACAATAAATTGTTAGAAAATGATTATCAATGTTGTTTAAAGAAACAAAATGATAAAAGCTGCGTGTTCTGACTACACCAATACATATTTGTACGCATTGGACAATGTTGGAGAAAATGAACATGGAATGGATAGAGTCCTGATTCTCCACGAAATGCAGTGTCTATTGGTTTATTTCGCACCAGTTACACAAGTTATGTCTCTCCAGGATTTGTTTTATTTTTTATTTTTATTTTTTTGTAATACGAAATGTTTTTATGGAAAGGAATACCAGGCGATTGTATTGTAAGCTGCTCGTTTAGTATATCGAATAATAGTAACATTTTGTTTAAAGGGCTTTAGTAAAATAAAAACAAACAAAAGATGTAGACAATAATGACCAGGCTTAACGCTGAAATCATTGGCCCGAATTCACAAAGGAGGTTTGTCGACAAACCTCGGTTTGTCGACAACCTCCTTTTGATTCGACAAACCTTATTTTGGTTTGTAAAAACGAGTCGAAACGCGTCGTATGACGCACATAAACCTCGGTTTGTGGACAAACCTCCTTTGTGAATTCGGGCCAATGAGTTTAACAGTGAGCCACTTTTCGGAATTAGATCGTACAAATTAATGCTTAAAACGCGCGCACTCTCAATACAAATTATTACCTTATCTAACGCCTTTTAACTAATCATCTCTTTGGAATTAAATATCCTTAGCACCGATGCGTTTGAGAGCATTATAGTCTTTCATTAGTAGATAATTTGGTATTCATCGCTTCACTAAAGGATATTAGTTAGTTTCACCTTAGTCATCTAAAAGCATTATCAGAACTGGTAATGGCCATTGAAATTAGCAAGAAATAGACGGGATTTCCTAAGCGCAAACTTTGGCTATTTTAAGACAATGAACATGATAATGAAGGCGATGGATAAATGGGGATGCGGAAAGAGCAATGTCCGTGCGTTTAGTTGCAATTATCATACGTAATTGCTAGTATTGTTTACACATGTTGTTACAAAACAGGCAGGCCTTGACAACGAAACAAACACATCCTGATAAGTTCAATCGATATGTACAGAAGACGAAAGCAGAAAAGTAACTACGCTTCAATTTGTTTTGCTATTTCTAAATAGTCGTATTGATTTTAAATGTTATTTTAACAATGTTTAATAAGGAGAAAATACATGTTGAGATAAAGGATAACATATTAGTTTGATGCAAGGGATGGCTTTATTACTGGTAGAGCATTGGTTCGTAAACGGGAGGTCCCGCGTTAGATAAAGTCGATGTGCTAGTGCCGCTTGGTATGGCATTAACGGGTCCCCATCGGTCGTCGGTCCCCTGGTCACTTACCCCGTTTCCACACACACAAAATTCATCGTATATACCGTTTCGGGGTAGCCATACGATGAAATTGTGTGTGTACACTTAATACTAACGATTCGTCGTATTAAGAAACGTCGTATATAAACGAAACTAGGGTCTGGGCATCTTTTTAAACTAGAAGTCGATAAAGAATCACAGAATGTTTTATGTGAGGACGTATAATCGAACTAGAACGGTAGAACTAGGCGGGGCTTAACGTGACCGCACACTCATGATTGGCCGGCTGTCATGTCAACCGATCTCGTCAAAATCAGTTTCTTTATACATTTTTTTTATACGACGTTTCACATTTTGTGTGTGGACGCCCGGTTTGCTATACGTTGATTCTTCATACGACGTTTCTTTATAGAGTTTTGGGATAATTTTGTTTGTGTGTGGACACGCTGTTAGTTACAGGCATGCAGATGGTTCTTAGCTGTCAGGTCAAACAAAACAAAACAGCTAGTAAGGGGGAATAGAGAAATTACCCCAAATATTATACCATATACCTGTATACAAACATAATGTTTCAATGTATTTGGCGGGAGCAATTAAATTAATCAGAGATGAAAGAAGTGTCTACAAACACCGCTATCGTCCATTATATTACTCCGTGATAATATATTTATGATCGTTTCAGACGAGTAGCGTGTTCCCGCACATTAATTTAATTATCATGCTTGATTGGGGTACTAAATAGATTACAAACTTGTCTCCCAATTATGTCCTTGTTTATGTTATACTCATCATTAATATTACCATACCTGAATTTTGTATGTCCTTCGGTCACTCGGTCCACACCCACTCACCCCTTTTCTTTTGAATAACGTTGTCCATGTAGTTCACAATTCTACACTTGTGCCTCCACGCTGTGCCTTATATGTAGATACCTGTTCTTTACAGTAGTCTTCGTCGACACAGCACTTGAACTTGAACTTGAACTTGAACTTGATTGATGCGTGGAGTGGCGTACATGCACCCAAGCTATCGAAGGGACACCGCGGTTACGGTTAGGTTTGGGGACGATGAAAGGGGCCCCTTTCCCACCAAAGGGTTCATCGTATTCTTTTCTCTTGACCTCTCGTGTTCTTTCTACTTTCCCTCTTTCCCTACCTTCTTTTGCTGTCCTCTTCTATTCCTCCTAAAATCGCGCGCCCATGTTCTCCTATTTCAGTTGAGCCCATCACTTGGTCAAGAACCACGTTTAACAAAATGAAAACTTAGTCCTCAGATAAGTTTCTTCTTTGTTAAATTGATTAATGAAAGAAGAAAAAATAAACCCATTATCGGGTTTGAACTTTAGTACAATAAGGTATTTTGTTTATATTACGTCTGCTACATTATTTCAGGTAATGATGTAGCAGAAGTTAATAATGTAGTGAACGTAGAAATGAAAAATGTTACTAAGTGGTTCTCTGCTAATCGATTAGCTGTAAATATTGATAAAACTTGTTACATGATATTCAAACCTAAGAATAAGTTCATTAATGAAGACTTAATACAAATATTTATTGGAGATTGCTCAATACAACAAGTTAAACAAACAACATTTTTAGGAGTTACAATTGATGATAAAATAACATGGAAATTACATATTGATGACATTTTTGCAAAAATTTCTCAAGCCGTAGGGGTAATGAATAGATTAAGAACTGTTGTTCCAATGAGGATTCTTTTAACCCTGTATTACACAATGATTTTACCTTATTGATCATATTGCAATATTGTATGGGGTAACAGTGCACTGTATCTTAGAAATAGAATTGGAGTACTCCAGAAGCGTGCAATACGTGTTATTTGCAATTCACAACCTCTTGCCCACACAACCCCTTTATTTCAGCAGCTGAGTATTTTAAAAGTGGATCAAATGTGTAGTTTGCAAATTGCAATTTGTATGTACTCCTATTTTAAGAACATTTTACCAGATAGTTTTAATAATTATTTCACTTCAAATTGAACAATTCATAGCAATAGTACCAGAAATTCAAATCACTTAAGATTACCGTTATAGAAATATAGTTTCTCTCAAACAACAATATCTTACACTGGTGTAAAATCCTGGAATTCAATACCAGTAGAGATTAGGAACAGTCCGACACTTTCTAATTTTAAACGTAAATTGAAACTGTATATTTTACATAAAAACAATTCACAAACTTATAGTGGTACAATATAATTTTTTTGATTGCCTGTTTAATTTGCCAACTTAATTTTGTTTTATCATGTACTGTACGTCGCTATTGTTTGTGGGTTTTTGGTTTGTTTTTGTTTTTTGCTTGTTGTTATATATAAAATATCCAAAATATCTAATATTGTTCTGGGGATTAGCCTCGACAGGCCCCTGGCCTTTGTTGGTCCCCCACATGTTTTTTTTTTTATATCTACATGTATTTAGTTGTTCTTAGATTTTGTTCGCTATTTGTTTCTCTTAATATTATTGTTTGTTAATTGTGTATTTTTTATATGTCTGAACATGTATGTATACTTGTTGTTTTTTATGAACCACATGTGGAAAATAAACTTGAAACTTGAAACTTGAAACTTGATTGGGGGACATAATCCCTGTGCCACCATTCCCTATACGAAGCTACACCACAACACATCAGCAACAACGTTCGACCTTATACAAAATGTAGCTATCAGGCTATGGAGTATGGGCAGAATTGAAATATATCATATACGATACACTGGATACTGTGACAGAAAGAATAAGCTGTGCACTTGCCAAAGTCTAAACGGTTCCATGTATGTTTATAAATCTTGAAATTTATGGATGACTCTCTCGATACAACAAAAACGATTTAGATTGAACAAGACGAATAAATCTTCCTTGTGATAGGGATATAAAGAAATACAAAGGGGGGTCGTTACCAGTTCAATCCGTCCCTAAATCGATCAACATGGCGGTATGATGGATGGGACGAGTTGATTTGGCAGACATAGGCTGTGTGTTTCCAGAACTTCATAATTAATATAGGGAAGAAGGAAGAGAAAGAAATGATGGATGGTGGAGGATACTGGAAGAGGACCCAAAGGCGAGATTGGAATGAGTGTAGGGATTAAAGGTAACAGCAATATATGATTGGTGTACGTAGCCTAATGTTGGGTGACGGAGACGAAGGGGATGTGAGGAGACAGGGATTGTAGAAAGGGGATAAACGGAGAGGAGGGAATCTGACAGGTGGGTTAGAGGTTAAAATAGAGGAAGGTGGAGATAGGGTGGTTCTGGTGGGATATACGATTGGGAGGAACATGAACAGAGAGAGGGGGAGTGGAGGAGAGAGAGAGTGGGGGAGGAGAGAGAGAAGGAGGGAGCGAGAGAGAGAGAGACGGAGAGAATGAGAGGGAGTAAGTGTGATAGATTGAGTTAGAGAAATTTTGAGAGAAGAGAGAGAGAGGGGGAGTACAGAGAGAGAGAGAGGGGGAGATATGGGGAGTATTGATTTGTACAGCTCTTTCGGAGAGAGATGAGTGAAAGGTAGAGAAATAGACAGACAGACAGAAGTCAGTTATAAGACAGGGGCGAGAAAGGGGGAGAGAAACAGCTAAAGTCACAAGTGAAAAGATAAGGTGAATATAAGACAATCGGACGAAGAAAGATGGGAAATAAAATAGAAATAGGGGAGAGGTGGCCTGAGAGAGGGGGAGAGTGTGAGAGAAAATACGAGAAAGAAGAAGCAAAGTTGCAAATAGACGTGCATGTAGATGTGAGACGGGTAGAAATAGAAAAAATTATATCGGCGTACAGTGAAAGAGAGAGAGAGAGAGAGGAAAGAAGAGTGTGAATACAAATTGTTTGTTATCTATCATCATGAGAGTCTTCGTTTCACACGTTAATCGATTCTTTTGAAATTGGCAACTAGCATTCTTTTCATATATGTGCATGAGGAGGGAGGTATTACTATAAAATTATGTTCCTATATCAATGCGATTCAATATGTTGATGACGTAAATATTACGACCATTACGACTGGAGCCATGTGATCGTATTTGTACAAACAATGCCTAGCTAAATGACAAAATAAAGAATAAAAGAAGGAAATGACAATGTGCATACAATGAGTTGCAAAACCTTGAGCAAGGGAAATTGCGTTGTCAAGCATCAAAGATTATTTTACCAAATTTCATATACCATACAAGCAAATAATAGATCCTATTGAATATTCTTTTATTACCTTACTCTCACCCCTTTTCATAATTACTACCGTTCTTGTTGCTTTGTTACTCCGTATCCAAATAGAATGGGTAGTCATTTGTCCAATTAAATATTAACACGATTCCTAAACACGCAAGCCATCGTTCCATCCAACCAACCCCACTCCCACTCCTTCTCGCTCTGAAACGTCCAAATGATGAACACTAGAAAAAGGAACTGAGTCCACATATAAAAAGTCGTTGACATTAAAGATTGCCGAGCTGTGGTTTGGAAATTTGATTAGTATGTAACGCTATATTTTGCTGTAAGCCAAAATGAGGCAAGAGTCACTTTGCGGTAATGCGCCATATTTAGAATCGTGTTGTCATTGATTTTTCTTTCTTTCTTTCTTCATTCCTAGATTTTGTTTAAATCTAACCCAAGTCTCTATATCAAAAATATTTATGTCACCATAAAAGCATGAAATTAGGACATTGATTATTTTAAAATCTTCTGCATTGTTACCATCAAGAGATATTTTTCATTGGACACGTGTCCCCTATACCCTACTTTACCCCCACCCCACTCATACAATGCCAACCGGTGACGAGAGAAAGAGAGAGAGAGAGAGAGAGAGAGAGAGAGAGAGAGAGAGAGAAAGAGAGAAAGATATAGAGAGAGAGGGGGTAAGGGAAGATTTTTAAAAAGCAAGACAGATAAACGAGGCGACGCTAGTCAGACTACAATATAACCTAACCCTATATCGTCCCATCAAGGTGTCGATATCTTGCAATTCATCCGCATTGCATGACTGATGCTTTTACAAAAGCGACTATTTTTATTTCTTTTAAATATAAAATGAAATAAAAGGAATTTCTCTGATAGCAATACTTCGTGTACAAGTATGTATCAAAGTCGGAAATCTTGGAATATTAGACACAATAGCCGTTAGCGTGCACTGATAAGACGCGAGGTAGGTATGGAAGTACGGTATGTGCTTGTAGTAAATGCATTTTTTTTGTCAAGTTTTCATTCTCACCTACACTACGAGATAATGTTATTAGTGCGGTTCACACGTCAGTCCGTTAACTTCAGGTAAAGATCATGTTTAAACGTATGCTTTATCTTGTAGTTAGGGACCGTGCGAACGCACTCGTGGTTACAAACTTGAAGTGAACTCGAAGTTACAAACCCCGACTAAGCAGCGGAGGTTCTCATTTGAGGAAATATGCCGTGTGGATGCAATTACATAGGTTGCACCAGCTTGTAGTTAAAATTAATGCTTTCCCCGGCTTCAAGTTAACTTTGAATACTCATTGTGTCGGGTCCCGTGTGAACGATCGCCGTTGTCAGTGGATCGTTGTTTATAACTTCGATGTTTCTCAAACTTAAAGAGATGGTTTATTGATTTCAAACTTGACTGAATTTGGTATCATTGCAATCGAAAAATTACACAGAGTAAAATCATTACATTTGTGTAACTTGTACATTCGAGCGAAATTTATAAAAGTTGATTGAACTTGACGAAAAATCAACCCACGCAACGCCCCTAAAACATCGTAAGTCAGCTGATTTTCGAAGTGACATCACAATATGAACAGCGGGCCGCTCAGCTGAAACGATTGACGACGCGAGTTGCAGTTTGCGTGTGATTTGCATTGACTCTCGAGTACCATACCCATTAATAACTAACGCTGTTTACCTTCATCAAAATCCCCTGGAAATATGGATATGGACGAAAACATACTTGAGTATACTCCAGAAGGCTCCTCCATGGCATGGTTTTGGTTCTTAATCTGACGTTAGTCTAGATAAATGGTATATAACTTCCAAAAAGCGATGGAATATATTGTCGATGTAGCGTTCAAGTTTCCCGTAGCTGGTAGCTGTGCGTGCGTACTCTGTGCATGTACTATGTGTGCAATACACTGACCTCTATAATTATGCGTGCATCACATCTAGCGCAGCCTGCTAGCCAGCCTAGCCCGTAGCCCGGCGCTCGAGCTAGCCGTGAATCGCGAACCGGACTGATCTGTTTCTCTCGGTTTATCAGGGTCCTATACGACTTAATTTATCAAAAATGTAAATTAATCAGCCTAATCACACATTTTTGTAATGAATATCTGGACAATTCTATGTAAATTTGTCGCCTATTTCACTCCAAAAGAGTCGTTAGGTCAGCATGCAAAATGTCCTTTGCCTTCCCAGATCAGACACATACACGCTGAAGTGCCCTCAGAATATGTGATTTTTTTCCCGATTTTTATGCTCAAATGTGACGGAAAAATAAATAAAAATCAAACAAACATTTGTAGAAAGTATCATTTATTCAGTGTATCTCATTCAAAATGCTAAAAAAAAAAGAGGAAATATCACCACTGGCGGTAAATATACTAACAACGTTAACCCATATCTGAAAATTGCAATGGGTATCCAACATTGTCCCGAATGTGTGATGTAGGTTGTTCATATTGTGACGTCATAGTTTCGCATGTAAAATAACGCCATCAATTCACTTAGTGAGTGGGTTCAGGAAAGGGTAACAAAATTGCATTTAAT
The DNA here is from genome assembly GCA_035222895.1 of Strongylocentrotus droebachiensis. Lineage (NCBI taxonomy): Eukaryota > Metazoa > Echinodermata > Echinoidea > Camarodonta > Strongylocentrotidae > Strongylocentrotus > Strongylocentrotus droebachiensis. Next base: position 12,325 of record JAVYIG010014818.1, on the reverse strand, counting down.
TTATTCCTCACAACAGTGAGGGCTTCAAAAGTACTTTGCTCAATTTGTTAATGTTCTCAGCAATCTGTAGAGGTGTAATTTGCCCATTTTCCACATTTCAATGAACCATCTCTTTAAAGTTAACATCGCGATGTATAGCCTACGTTTGAACATAGCCATAGTCTTACGGGCCGGAACAGACCTCTAATACTTGGGGAATCCAGACGATATGATCAAAATCATTACAAGGAAGGAAGAAAACCCCGAGGCATTTTCTGTAAACCAGCAAGTTGCCGGCAGACGCTCGATACTACATTGGCCCTCTGGTTACAGAGCAGTGTACATACATTAAAACTCTTTTCATTGCGAATGTACTGCATTGCAAATCAGTAATGCCAAAGGCTTTATTCTTCATTAAATAATAGAGCATATAATTATATTTCAGCCTGAAAAGATATTTCCTCGTGCATGAGTCGCTCCACAATAACAACATTAATTTGATTAAACTCAAGTTCCGAGGTGATATGTTCTGGACTATTTCTCCATTTGCTTGCAGTTCCGCCATGATAATACCCCGGATGTTGTCGTACCTTTCAACTTTGAACACCCCGACGGGAATGATGGGAATATAATCAAATCAAATTTAAAATTAAATCCTTCTGAAATATCAAATAAAATTCAGGGGAGGGAAGACTTATCCGTATCTTCACGTTCGGGAATTGCAATTCCGCTTGCTTGTTAGTTAGCCGATACACCTTTAAATTATTGACCAACCCGGGGTATTAATGGACACCGCTTGAATATACAAGGCATAGCATTGACATAACATAGTCCCAGTGCGCTAATTTAAATTCTAAACCGATGCTCGTTGCTCATGAGGCGTTGTTTAGATTGCGTTATTACCTTCGATAATCAACTTTGAGCTTGTATTCGGGAAATTCAAAACGTTGCTTGGGCCGCAAAAGTATTGTCGACGCAGGTTTTTGTCATGGACATGACGCTTTGAAACCTGGGTAAAACGATTGTCTGACGTGAAGCAGTTGTACCAGTAGTAAAAGTAGTAGCAGTAGTCGTAGTAGTAGTAATAGTAATAGTAGTAGTAGTTGTCGTAATAGTAGTAGTAGTAGTAGTAGTAGAAATAGTAGTAGTAGTAGTAGTAGTAGTAGTACTCTAAGTAGTAGTAGTTTTAGTAGTAGTAGTAGTAGTAGTAGTAGTAGAGTAGTAGTAGTAGTAGTAGTCGTAGTAGTAGTAGTCGTAGTAGTAGTAGTAGTAGTAGTAGTAGTAGTAGTAATAGTAGTAGTAGTAGTAGTAGTAGTAGTAGTAGTGGCAGCATTACTAGTAGTAGTAATATTAATAATACTAGCATTAGTAGTACTAGTAATAGTAGTAGTAGTAGTAGCAATAGTAGTAGTAGTAGTAGTAGTATTAATTATAATAGTTGCAGTAGTATATTCTGCGCCGTCGTCGTGCTGGTGACAACTGGTGACCGATAATTCGCCAGACAATCACTGCCTATAACATTACGATCAGTCTGGCAACTCTTTTCGAAATTATTTCTATTTGGAGGTCTAGAAAACAATTACAATATGACATTCCATCGCCTACGGTCATAGGCGTGGGGCAAAACAAAAAGAAACCTAATTTCTTCCCAGTACAATTGATGTTCGAATTGTGAAAATTATCTTCATGATACACTACAAAAGAGAGGAAAACACGAGAATATAAAAGAAAAGGAAATGTATAGGGAAAGAAAAGTCATGAAAAGACACTTAATATTTATATTTAATTATATAAGAGTCAAATTCCAATATCTGAGAAGAAAAACGGGTTTGGAACCTAATTTGCTAGAGGGTGAGGTAGGTGGTTTTCACCTAATGATTGATACTTGCTGGTATTCCATGTCAACATCGGTCACTTGACACATAGGCATGTAAATCCCCAAGTGGAAAATATGAACGTGAACCTTCTCACCTTTAAAAGCCTGGCCAGGCAAGGGTTGATTAAAATAGGAAGATGGACTGATTTGTGGCTCACGAGATTCCTCGAGATTTCGTCAGAAAGAGAAATACGGAGAAGAGGGAGAGATGGGTAGAGAGGTGAACATATTGGAGAAGGATGCGGGGGAAATGGAGCTACCAGCTAGGAGGGAGGGATGAAATGAAGATTGAAAGAGAGCAAGGAGATATGAGATGCGAGGCAGTGATAGAAAGAATGGATGGTGGAGAAGATGAAACAAATAGGTAGGAAGATTGAAGAAAGAGATAAAGAGAGAGAGAGAGAGAGAGAGAGAGAGGGGAGAGAAAGTGAGAGAGGGAAGATAGAACAAAAGAAAGAGAGATAGATAGTGGTGTAAATCGGAGTAATAGTACATTAGAAGGTCTTAGAAACCTGAAAATCCTAAAGCTCTTTTGAAGTGTATATGGACGTTATGTCATCATGATACATGGTCTTTACACGTTAAGAATACTATATTAAATCTTTATTGTTATTTACAAAAATGATCGATCATTCTTAGAATATAAAACAATGCTAACTCTGGATTGCAAAATAAGAGAGGTAAGTGGGAGGACATAAATATGCGGCATATGAAATCCGGTCGCAAGATGTCAGTTTGCAGTCACTAAACCTTACGTCGAAGACAATCCTTGACCGTAATCACTGATTTCCATTTAAATTGACTTGAATCAATATTTGCTTCATTCTTATTTCATTTCAACTTGTCGTTTTCAATTAACCTAATCTCTTAATCCCCTTAATTTTAAATTATTATACATTCAGTGACCTGGCAACTTACTATAATCCAAGCCGCTTGACAGGCTGTATGCAGAACAACCAATTCAAGATGGTCTTCTTAATATATTTCAAGAAAGCATTAGAGCGAATTGAAGAGTTCTTTCGAGTGTTTGTTTTGGCAAGAGGCATCAATAATTATTTGTTCGAATTCTTTTTTTATTTTTTTTTACCTAGATTGGTTTAGTCGAAATCAGATATTGAGTAATTATACCAACAGCGTAATTCAATGCCATCCAATATGCACATTTTTGTTTGGTTTTATTCTGCTTCTTGCAACTCAGTGCTGAATATTTTTTTAACAAACAAAAGTTGTTAAAAAAGTAATTTAAGAAATGCCTCGTATTTTAATTTGGTTTGTGGTCAAAACATTTGTTTAGATTTGTTGTGTTTACTCCCGATTCAATATGCAATGTAATCAAGTTAAACAAATGTCCTTTATTTCGTTTCATTCTACCCCAACTTCCTCATCGACCCTCCCTCTCTAACTCTCTCTCTCTCTCTCTCTCTCTCTCTCCCTCCGCTCTGCCTCTGTCTCTCTCTCGTTTTCATGTTATCTCTGTCCGTCTGCTAGCATTTTCTAAATAGGCCTATGGATCAATTCTTCACACCCCCTGCCCCACCCTCCCCTTTACCCATCTCACTTTTTAGAAGCCACCACTCATGATATTTCATTAAAGCTAAAGTTGAGTTCTGGTAAAAAAAAGAAAATGAATTCTCACATAATCAAACTAAACTTACACCGAATGTTCAAGATTACAAATAAATGTCATGTGCCAAACAATTTTGGAAAAACATGTATACTGGCTGAGTAATGAGCAAAGAAAGACAAGGAAATCAAGGTAGTACCAGCCCCGACACGATGCGTGTTGTCCCATATATAGCTTTCTGTGTACAGTGCGTGTTACTTTACCAAGACTCGGTCAAATTTATTATGATTTTGATGACTCTAGAACCTTGCAGTGCACACCAATACTTACATGCTACATGATCAACTGTTTCTGATCCTTTCCACACCTTTTCTTTCACAATGCAATCGCATACCAGTACTAAAGTTTATCTTTAAGGACTGGTCGAAAACTTATGGTTATATAAATATTGGATAAACATGCCCATCATGACGACAACGAAAATGTGTGCAGAATGATGACTTTTGCAATCAGAGGAAGATGTGAACTTATCGGTCGAACTTTGTGCCCAATATTATATGTCAAAAAAACTCTTGGGCAATAATTTGTCGACCCCGGGTGATTTCTGTAAAATAATTTGCTATTATATAATACGAGATGAATTTGTTTCGGTGAACAATTTATACTCAAGTTTGGATTGGAATTACTCTAATTTAGGCGTATACTCTAAATTATGATCATGTTTTGACAATGTACTGCAATACCATTATTTTAGATCAGGACGTTAGTTCAAAGTGTGCTTATGACGACTTCCTTCTTCTATGTATGATTTTGTGTGTGTGACCATACACGCTAAACATTTATATATGTGATGATGTATACGGAAGAATTAATACAATTTTTTTTTTAATCAATTTAAATAATGGGTTTTTTAACAGGTGCGGGGACATGTGATAGGTCTAACCTGCTGAGTACTTCACCGCCACGAGGGTGTTTCTAATCGATGTTTTTCCTTTTAATCCAAAGGTTCTTAATTCGACATTTGGACATCATGGGACGCATGTGTCGGAATGAGCTTCTTAAAGATGAAGTTAAGAACTGGCCATGCAATTACTATGTGAGAGAAAATGCCTGGAAGCAACTGCCAAAATTGGGAAATTTTCATTATGTAGCCAGGATGGAGTACATCAGAATTGACAGAGGGAGATGGGGCGATCAAAAGGACAACATAAGAACTCAATGTTGCTGCAGATCACATGGACTGCACACAGAATTGGGTATGTGGGACGTCACGCACAAACGAACACACACACACCCTCATTCACACTCGCGCTCTCGCACGCCCGCACGCAGGCACATGTGGCCTGACCAAACCTACCAGCCTTATTTCGAGTGTGAAGACATTTGAAAAGTAATCATATACTGTGCTATTTTTCCAAACTGACACCAAAAAATGAAAAAGCTCCTTCAAAAAGTGTTCATCTTTATTCGAACTCCTACTTCCTCTTTAATTCAATATCTAGACATCTTGGGAGGCATCAGTTTCTGTCGGAAGGAGCTTCTTCAAGAAAATCCCTTGTGCATGTCACCACGTTTTTATCGATGGATGTCATGGCCCGACCTCAACAAACAGAACCGGGACAGTACGTCTACTGCCCGTAGGAAGGCCGTAAGTGCAATGTACTAACAATGGCAGTAACGGCGTTTGTGCTGGAGACTGATGAGTGGAAACTGTCTGATAACGTGCTTAAAAATGCATGTCTGCTTCATACCTAAAGCATGTGTTTTTGCTGTGAAAGTGCATGCAGAGGTTCATGCAAGGTTGAATCAATTAAGATCATTTATAAGGCATGATGTACATTTTCCTGATGCACTCAGAATCATAATCAATTGTTGACATTCACTTAAAGGGATAATTGAGTTCTGTTGCAGAGGGCGCTACATTACAAAAAAAAAACTGTGAGTTAATGAAAAACTGAGTATAAAATATGAAAGAACATACAACTTAAATGACAAAATCATATTTGTTTGATCGGTTCAGAGACGGCTGAAATATCCATAAATATAACCAGATCTATTTTGTGTACCACCACAAATATCAATAATTTGAAAAAGCCGTTGAAAAAACGAAATAGCGCCTTTTACGTTGTATTTCAGCCAATGTCGATGTTGGTTTTGTTGTGGGCTTTTTCGCGTTAGATATATTACACACAACCAGCCGGCCCATGTTTTGTTATTATTAATTAATTGATTAATTAACGGTCACCGTATTTTTCGAATGTGGAGCTGAATTGGTATGATCGTATTGGCTAAATTTCGCTCATTTTTGGGCCTAAAATTACCTTCATAACAATTGTAGGTTCTAAAAGGGCACTAGAAATGTCATAGATAAGAATAAGAGCAACAACCGTGCACTTCGAAGGCATTTGCAGTCTGAAAACAGAACTCAACTATCCCTTTACACTGAAAAAAAGCATCAACAGATGTATGCATATGTGGGACCACAGGTGTTCTAGGCATGTACTAACAAAGCGATGAAAATAAATAATCCAGGCTTTTTAAAAAGTATATATGAGTTTCTGTCATGATGTTGCACTCAGAGTTTGAATCCGATATTAAGACTACTCATCAGAGTTAAAATCCGTTGCGTATATTGATAGTTAATGTATACTGAATCATGCAAATCCAAATTACTAAAGCCAATAATCCCTAACAGATTTACCAAGATATGGGACTATATGTGGGTTTAATTGGTAATGACGTAGGAACTGTCAGATAAAGACATGCCTACAAAAAAGTGTCCTCATGAACTTGAAGGGAATTTCGTGTCATTAAAATGCATCTAAAGCTTAGGGAAGTCAAGACTTTTTATCAGGCAGCAGGGTTGTTTGATTTAAATCATGTCGATTTAAATCATGATTTAAATCGCGATTTAAATCACTTGATTTTTTTTCAAAAAAATCACTGATTTAAATCAACTTTTATGAAAAAAAATTAGTTTTCTCTATTTTCTCTTCTTCTTAACAGATACTTTCAATGTAATCATTTTCATTTCTGTTCCACATGCTTTAGAGATACTTTAAAAGAATGATACACCCTCATGGAGTCTGATTTAACACCACTGTTTTATTTTCAAATTGTAAAACAAGCAAAACTGATGAAAACAACAAGTTTCTAACGAAGTAATGATAAATAACTCTCTGTATGTACACCAAACTGTTAAATCTTCAATAAAATAATATATAAAATCTACAAAGGTGCTCAAAGTCCACAACTTGGATACTTTTACAAAACAGCTGAACTACTTGTATGTACCTCCTTCTTGTTACTATTAATACCCATTCTTTCAATTACTTAAGTTGAAGGCATATGTGTACATTTGATAAGAATTACATGTATATTTGCATGCTTGTGTATTTTCTTATCAATACCCATACATTCAATTACACAATTTCAAAGTACACATGTATACTTAATAAGTAAGAATTTAAAAATGGGAAAGTTGCTGGGCAAGTGTTACTGTATGCAGCAATACAACTGCTGTGCTTGCTTGTTCATGTAATAGTTTGAAAAAACAGCACATCAATGATGTGGTGGACAGTGGTGCTTATCCTGCATCTTGCAACAAAATTTATTGAAGTTTTATTTGGAACTGAGGTTACACTGTAATGAAAACATAAAATGTGTATTTTGTTACAAGCATATCAGGAAGTGCCTATTGCAAATCTGGTTAAATATTACATTCAAATTAGATGTTAACGTACAGACTGATATAAAAATTTCAAGAGTTTAAATGTATACATAATACATAACATTACTTGGGCTTCCATAAAATGTCCCTCTCTATAATGCAAATAAATAAAAAAAAAAAAATTACCTGTATATAAGTGGATTATTGTGTCAAATAGTACAATACACAATGTTCAAAAGACTACTTGACCACTATTATTGGTGTAAAACAGTTTAAATATAGTCTAAAACTTGTTAAGTGTGACCATTATTTTTCGTTGGAAAAAAATCAAAAAAATCTGATTTAAATCATAAAAATCCGATTTAAATAAAAAAAATCCGATTTTTTTGATTTTTTTAAAAAAATCAAAAAAATCAACAACCCTGTCAGGCAGTATATGGATTTTTAATGAATGCATAGTCATGAAAAGTAAAGAAAATCAAGGATACTTAAAGGCCCAAACAGATTTTTACACATATGGGGCTACAAATATTCTCAGTATTTTAATAGGTGCTGGCGTATATATGTTAATGAAATAATAAAAAGTCAGTCTTGTTGAATTTGAAAACGATTTCGTGTCATGAAGTTACATCTAGAGCTAAGGTCATTCAAGACTAATTGTAAGGCAGTATAGGTCGTGTATACGGAATCATGAACAAATTCCTGGAAATCATAAACAAAGTCCTGGAAATCACAGACACTGAAGAGACCCAACCGACACAATTATACACATTCGGGACTACATCCAAAGCCTTTACCGCCATCGTAATATCCTCACCTTTCGATGCAGATTCCCCAAGGCGGTTGCCTCAAATCACATTCGTTGTAGAGACATCATTTTATTGCACATGAGCAGTATCGGGTTCACTTTGGGGGCCTTATACCCCACGTACACAACAACGAGACCGACAACAAACCGACAACAGAGCCAATAGAAAATGTAATTTCATGGAATAGCCGAGATTAGGTCGGTTTGGATTCACAATAGAGTTGTTAAAGGTAATACAAAGCTTTGGGAAATTTTGAAAATTTGGGTGGATAGTGATTCTTTACAATGTTGATATATTTGGATGCCCCTGTGGATGTAATAAGTAATAGAAAATTTAGCCCCTAAAACACTTCTGCTAATTTCGAGAAAAATTGAATATACAAATTTACCGGAGCTCCCGGAAAATTGTGATAAATTTCAAATAGCGCCTACGGCCGTACAATAGTAACTGCGACCATTAAAATCCCAGAATATTTAGCTGTGATATATAATTTCCAAACGGGAATAGCTAATTGGTCGATACTAGTTTAGAAACATTGTTTTATAACTTAATTAATATCTTGACCTTGAGAGGGAGCTATACAACATAAAGAGTTTATTATTTACATAACTCATATTTAGACTCAATTTCAACCGCGAATACGATCACTGACTATTGTAGGATCGCATATGCTTCCAATATGTTCATTTAAACAAAATGCATGACCATAATTATACCAAAACTTTGTAATACCTTTAAGACCGCGTGACTGTGGTAAACTAAGTACTTGTCGACCTTTAAAGCCCATGTGAAGTTGCGTTTGAGATTGTTTTCTTCTATTTATCCTCTTTCGAGGGAATCTATTTGTTCTTCTCATAAAATAACAGCTATTTACAGCACTGTTCGTAATTGTAACATATCATTTATATAGTACAAAACATGAAACTAATTTGACATATTCACTAACTAAAATAATGAAAAATGTTGTCGTTACTTCGTTTGTATTGTTTGTTTGAGAGTTGGAATTTTGAATTAAAAGCAGCAAAAAATACAGAATTAAAATTAGCATCCGACATTTCCAGCTCTTTTTGCATTCTGCTTGATTTTTTCCTCCATGTATTGTATTGAAAACACAATTCTAAAATCTAAAACATATAAACAATAACAATTATCTTTCGTGCGATGGCCAATGTGAAATAGATGCCTCTAAATTGTTCAGCTATTCAAGAGAAAAATATAAATTTTCCTTCAATTTTTGTATTGAGATTTAAAACATTCCAACAAGAAAACATGTGTATCACTCAAAACATATGAGCACTCATGGTAGTCAATGTGATGTAAGAGGAAATGTGTAACCGAATGAGAACAACCCATTACACTAATCAATAAACAGTACAACAATCCCTGCTTCAAGCTTCTACAGATTTGTTTCCAATCAACTGGCATGGCATAAGTGCTGAAAAAATAAGAAATGAAATCGAGAATACAATGTCGAGATGTAAAATGCTTTTCCCCTTTTGCCTTCCATAGTGTCATAGTGTCACTACCACTCCAATGTCTCTTAAAGGCATTCTTTAACAATGTTTCCAGGTTTACAAACCTGACATGTATTTTCCTACGTGTTATCAGTGCCTGGTGATATTGGTGTAATATTGAAGCCCTACAAAAATTGCGCTTCAAATCCAGGATTTTGTTTCAGAATCTGAGGCAATGTTATTGAGTCACTTTAAAGGAAGTGGGTGTCTTTGCCTTAGATTCTAAAAAAATCCTGGATTTAGCTCATGTTGCAATCATAATTATAAACCTTGAGGTAAGTCAGAAATCCCATGAAGTTTACAAGCCGATCACCCGTCTGATATCAAGATATTTATGATTGGAATTCGAAATTTCAAAACTCTTTTCCAAACGGTTGTTATAACAATACATTCTAGTGGTGAAAATGAGTATGGTAAAACCGGTCACTCAATTTTGTTTTACCTTTTTGAGGCACTCCATGATCATTTTGAAGGGCAACGTTTTTAAGGCTTCAATATTACACCATATCACAGACGCTGATAACACGTAGGGCCATACATCTCAGATTGTGGCATTGTTAAACGATGCCTTTAAGTGCATTCCATATAAAACTCTTCTTGAAGTGGTTTACTATTCTCCAGACTATTTCCTACTCAAGTTTACTCCGATTGTAACTCTTGACATTAGGGACTTTTAGATTCTGCACGACGAGAACGTGGACTGCCCTTTTAAGGCAATGTGACGTCCTTTTAAGGCACTGGCAGTGACGTCACATTGCCTTAAATGGGCAGTCTACGTTCTCGTCGTGCAGAATCTAAAAGTCCCCTATTACTGCTATCACGATGAAAGGGACTTCAAAGTCTCTGCCCCAAGTGCTGCTGTCACGGGTATCACATTTATTGCTATCTTTGCACCATTGCCACGTTGCTTCCGTTGTAGTCTACTCCAACATGTCTCGGATGACGGAAATGAGAGTTTAACGCTCGATTTTTTTTTCTTCCCCTATTTGAAGTTATATTTCTCCTTTTCATTCTTTTCTAGTGATCGATGGTGCTTCAGATGATTGTGTTACCTAACCTCACCACTATCAAACCCGACTGCAACTCTAACCCTTTGTATTCGAGGAAATAAAGTCGGGTTGTCTGAGCAACATTTCAAACACTGCCACGAAGATGGGCTGCAGTATATTAAAAAATACATACATGACTGTATAGGCCTCCAGGCTGCATGAAGTGAAAAGAATGCATTCGTTTTTGTTAGTATTATGTAATTAATCGTTTACCTAGTGCTCGAAATTTTAAAAGTAACGTCTCTTCATCCCTTGATCATAATTCTTTTTCTCCTAGTCCTCTTTCTCCTGGTCATTTTCGTATTACTTTCCTTCTTTTCATTTGTTTTTCTTATTTTCCTTCTTCTTCTTCTTCATGTTCATCTTCTACTTCTTCTTTTACTCCTCCGTCTTCTTCTTCTCCCATCTCCTCCCCCTCTTTCTTTACATATTCCCTCTCGACCTTCTCCTTTTCATTTACATTATCATTTTCCTGCTCCTCCTCCACCTTCTATCTTTCCTTCTGCTTCTTCTTCTCTTTTTCTTTTTTTCTTCTTCTTCTTCTTCTTCTTCTTCCTCTCCTCCTCCTCCTCCTACTACTTCTTCTTCATGTAATAGGTCTAAGCCTCGGAAATAGGCAATTGAGGGAAGATACATTGCCTAACGGCATTGGATTGACCTTAAACCTGAGACAAGTTTCTTTTCCGAGAACACCATGTGATAAATAAAGCCATGTGACCTCCTTTTCAAATCATGTCAGGTTATCTACGGAAGGTATTAACATAGAACGCATGCATTTAGAGGTGTTCTATTAAACGTTCCCCTAACGAATTCCCGTTATGGCAACTACTCGTACCGCCGGGAAAATGAAGAACCAGATAACTAACGCTGGTATAAGAATCATCCATTACCCGCTTGGACTATTGGCAGGGGAGCCATATACCTTCATAATGAAGTCGGGTTACTCTTCCGAAGATAATTATAAAGAAAGCACCTGGTCATGTGTTCCCCAGACACAGTTCCCTTAAGACAACTACCCTCAGGAAAGTTATTGAATACGGGCCCAGTTACCTATCTTTGATATGTTTGCCCCCAATTACTCATCGGACAACCGTCAGGGGACGTTTATTGTGGGATAAAAGGGAAATGTTGCCAAGAATAAGTTCCGCTATCTAATCAAGATGTGAATGCACTGTCCTGGGGGTGTTTCACACAAAGATCCTAAGTCAAACTTAACTCTAAGTTGGACATCGAAATTATGGAGAGCCATTTGTAGCCTCAAAATAAAATAAAATTGAAAGTGAAAATTCAAGTATTTTAGACTTTTTATAATTTCCACATCAAGAACATGAAATCTCCTGGATAATAGCAAATATGAATGATTTGAATTAACATTTTACGCCTTTTGAAATAAATTTTACAAAATATTTTCATAGATGCTAACGGCTTTCCATAATTGTTAAGTCTAACTTAGAGATAAGTTCAACTCAAGATCTCTGTGAAACACCCCCTGCGCTACAGCTCCCGAGACCGACAATACAGATTGATTGGGCCTTCTGACAACTTGTATGAAGATTCACTAGACCGGCAGCCTACGAGGCCGACATTTTTACTCGGTTTTGTTGTCGCTGTATATCTCGTGGGCTGTCAGTTTAGCTGGCTGTCGGTTTAGTACCCCTTTGTTATGAAATAAGTCATCTTTAGCACAATTTAAGTTAGATTAAGTTGATTAATTCATTTAGTTGTCATTTTGATTTTGTAACGTAACATAGCGTAACATACTGTAATTTTGTACTGAATAATATTGTGTACTCGTGGTGCTGTCGTCCCGGTTTTATTTCGTGTAAGGAAATTGCTTCACTTAATGGCTGCTTGGACAACAGCA
>JAVYIG010014817.1:0-39355 GCA_035222895.1 Strongylocentrotus droebachiensis | reverse complement strand
GTTATGTCAATCTAACTGTAACAATCATGGATATAATAATATTTAACTTTAAAAACCTTTATAAACGGATATTATCTAAATGGAAAAAAACGCATCTTGATTAAAAAAAGTCAAAACTATTATTTGTTGAATGTTTGAAATACAAAAAAGGAACCATACTGTAGATAACTGGAACATTTTCCCTACAGTTTCTCGAAAAGGTCATGTCATGTTAATGGAGTTTCATTAGCTACAGTTTATGGTGCTATGAAAATATCATGCCCAGATTTAATGAAATCGAGTGTTGCTTTTATAAATAATCAGCACAGAAAAGAAAAGGGCCAATTTCTAGGGCGATATTATTCTAGGGCGCGGTATTCTATCATATATGACATAACTATAACACTGCCTGGGGACTCTATGGAGATATGTTGTGTGGGTGTGTCTATTGTCTCTGTCTCTCTCTGTCTGTATCTCTCTCTTTCTCTCTCTTTCTCTCTCTCTCTCTCTCTCTCTCTCTCTTTCATGCGATGCTACAATAGATATGATACATTTGACATTATGACAAATGTAGCACGTACTTGTTTACAGACCTTCGCGTTTGATATTAAAGAAGAACAAAAATCGTGTTTCTTCTGGGGAAAAAAATGACAGGAATCTTAATTCCATAAGCCGCTTTAGTTGTCAGATCGCTGGCACGGCATCTCAATTTGTTATTTTTGTCTCGAGGTTTCAACGTATGAGAAATTATTTGCAATGCTTTGTTCAAGTTTCTACAGATAATGATGGACAAATATTACTGTATAGGCCTATGTATGTCGTTATGTATCTACAGTACAATATGTAGTAATGGAAAATGTCTGCAGCAATATAGTTATTGTAAATGCTTTTCAAGTCACTATTTAAATTTTGGAAGTCAGTGTTGGAAAACCAAACAAAAGATTTAAAAAAAAGAGGGGTGAAAATGGAGTTATTGATAAACATTGGTGTCTTTTAGGTTTTAAAATATGGAAGATTATGTTTTAAGATATGTATTCATGACGTTTAGAGCCACTGTAGGAATAATATTCTTACTAATCTTATTGAAAATCAAAACTAGCTCGCCACTATCGAAATAATTACGTATCATGTTTTAACATGAAGACTTTTCCCGAATTGTACAAAGGAGCAGTATTGTATCCTTGATTGTTACATGTCCATGTCCATGTTCAGGTTCCAAATTAAAGAGAATCTCGGCATGAAATCGATACGTATCATCACCCAAAGGGGGAGGCTAGTTCACGTGTTCTTCTTTCATTTTACTCCAGGCAAAATGAAAGCCAGTCCTTTATCATTCAGACGGTGAGTTGGTTAGTTGGGGGTAGCCGTGGTGAAGCAGGGGTCCCGTATTTGAGAGGGGCACTGGTTTCGTGGGGAAGGGGGTACTGGAAATATTATATAGGGGGTGCATTGCCAGAGAACAAGGCCGTAGAATGAGGGAAGGGGGTGTGATAGGGGTAGGGGTAGTATCGTCTTCCCTTTTATTTGTCCCCCCTCCATCCTTCTCTCTCTCTCTCTCTCTCTCTCTCTCTCTCTCTCTCTCTCTCACTGTCTCTCTCTCTATCTCTCTTTCTCGTTGCCTTTCCCCCTACATCCTCTACTCCCCCCTCTCTCTCTCTCTCCTCTCTTTCTCTCTCTCTATATCTCTCCCTCTTTCTCTCTCATTCTATCTCTCTTTGTCAATTAAAAAAGGGGGTACGTGCCGCATGTCCCTCTTAGCTACGCCACCAGGTAGCAGTGTCGGAGCGGAACTGTGGATTGCCTGGGAGTGGGGTCAGGAGCACACCAAGGCAGGCTCGGCCTTGTACATGCATGCTCTTGATAAAATAAGGGAAATCGTCCAGCGTTAGGGGGCAAATTGAAAGCAGAGGCCAGAAAGTGCTGAGGGCATGAAGAGCCCTATTTCTTCGTTTCTTCTATTAAAGGAATACCAATGCCTTGTTCACACTTGCATTTAACCCTGTTCACTTGACGTACATTGCACAACCTTTGATAATAATTGCACTTTCCATTTCTACCATGCTTGTTGAAGAATGTGAATGCAGTTTCGCAGATTACGGGGGTATCTCATCTTCTGTAATACTTCCTTTTTTTACAAAGCAATGAGTGAGAAACAGGTTTGATGCAGTGGCCTAAAAAGAGAGGAGAAAAAGGCACAGTCAATTTAAGTGGAGGATGAGTGAAGGAAGTGAAAAGTGGAGATGGATATTGAGATGATATTATTAATGAAGAATATACAAAAAGCTCTATACCGAAGTAGATAGTATTGTATAAAAATAGATCTGAAGATACACAGGTAAACGTATCTTTCATTGGGCACATGAAGAGATAGAGATAGGCATATAAGAAGAATCCCTAGAAAGAAAGAGAGAAAGGAGAAAAAAAAGAAAAAGAAAAAAAAGAAGAAAGAAAGATAAAGAATTAAGAAATAGATACGAACTGAAATGGAGGAAAAGATGAATATAGAAGAAAACATAAAGAGAAAGAAAAATAAAGAGAGAAAGAGGAGATAAAAAGAGAGGCAAAAAGGGAAGCAAGTAACATAAAGAAAGAGGCTGTGAGATAAATAGATGGAAAAATAAAAAGAAATATAATATTATATTGGGGAGTGAACATGAAGAAATTGGCAGGCCTTCATGTTGAAGTAGAAAAGATCGATGGATATTTGAACTTTTAAAAGATGAAAAAACGGGCAAAAGGACGAGCATCACGAACAACAAATACCGTGATTAAATCCAGCATTCGCTTCT
The DNA here is from genome assembly GCA_035222895.1 of Strongylocentrotus droebachiensis. Lineage (NCBI taxonomy): Eukaryota > Metazoa > Echinodermata > Echinoidea > Camarodonta > Strongylocentrotidae > Strongylocentrotus > Strongylocentrotus droebachiensis. Next base: position 36,587 of record JAVYIG010014817.1, on the reverse strand, counting down.
AACAAAAGATGGAGATGCGGTAGAGCAGAGGAACGACATGGAGTTTAAAAAGGAGTCAGATCGGGAAGGATTGACGGATAAAGAGAAAGACAAATCCCCTGGCCTTCATGGGGCTTTAATGCACGCCTCATGGCCAAGAGCAGAACGCGGCCGCGCGCGAATTCTCGGCTATGAAAATACCAGAAATGGGTCATGTGATTGAATGATGAGCGTGGTGTGATATGATTGGGCGAAATGAGTGTCACGTGATAGTTTATTGGAAGGTGGCGCCACGAGAGAGGGTTTATAGCAGCGCCGGTGAGTGATCCGTGCACGCCAGGGATGGGTTTATTTATCCGCCAAGTTTACACATAAAGACATGAACATGATTTCGATGGCTCTGACATGGCTACCATAGAGAGAGGTAGAACCACGTACAATTTAAAAAGTCAAAAAACATAATGTTAGATTGGTTGCTTTTTTTCTTATTAAAAATAACACTGGATACCATACCACGTACTACACATTCTGTTATCAAAGCATAATGTTAGATATGGTTGCTTTTTCCTATAAAAAACAAACCACGTAGAAAATATTCATGAAAAAACATAAAGTTAGGTTAAGTTGCATTTTCTTATTAAAACTTACTTATAGAAAATATCCATCAAAGATATAAAGTTAGGTTGAGTTGCTTTTTTCCTATTAAAAATTACCTCGTAGAACATATCCATCAAAAGGCAAAATGATAACTCTTGTTCTTCATAAAAGTAACTTCCTAGAATATAAAATGCATAGGGTCAGGCTGCAAACCTTTCCTCATAGAAATCAACACATACATACGTACAATAACTGGTTTAAAAAATGTATCGGTTTGAGGTGCCCCCCCCCCCCCCCCCCCTCTAGGAAACGTAAGAGCCTAGATACAGTCATGCTTAATAGAGAGGTGATAATTTAATAAGTCATAATCTATATACATCCATTGAATTTTATCTAGTTTACGTGGAATTCCCTGGATGAATTGCCTTAAAGCCCTACTGCACTACTCATAGCTACTTGCGCCCTCTTTATTGCAAACAATGCCTAAGCGGTACCCGTGGTCCCCCATAATCCCCTTTTTCTTATGTTAAATTAGAGGTGATTTGATGAAATAACCACCTGCCAGTGACCACAGAAGGGAAATCTAATCCATCCTGGACAAACTAGTGCAATGGGGCTTTAAAAAAGGAAATTTGCAATGTTATGTTTCTTTTAAACAAACATAAATACATATTTTTTAATTTTGTTCTTGGTCGGGGGGGGGGGGGGCTGTGTCTATAAAGAATAAACAGTCTCACTTCTCCTTTTTGGGGCACGTAATTCCGATTCCCAAGCGCTTCAAACTAAACAAAATCGTGACTTCTTTTACTACATGCCATATTAAGATTTAAAATCGGATTAAACGTCAATGAAATTGCTAGGTGCAACTAATGAAACGATCTGTTATATACATGGTCAAGGTAGAACCCGTCCACATAATACTACATGTGTTTCAAGATACTTCATGCATTTAAGAGAGCCGCAAATTGAATTCGGAAAGAGAATAAAAATGCATGGCATTTGGAAAGGTAATTTGACAATCCTAGGTGGAGAATTCACGTGGAGGTTTAGACATTATTCAAACGAAGGATAAGAAAAGAGGGTCAAGGAAAAGGAGACAGAGAGAGTGCTGAAGAGAAAAAAAAATGCGTGAGATTGTTTAGATAGATATAGAGAGAGGGAGAGAGAAAGAGGGAGAGTGGAAGAAAGAAAGAGAAAAGTATAGAGAGGGAGGAGGAGGAATAAAATAGGGGCTTTTCCAAATTGCTTTGGCCTTTTCCTGTCCGGTCGAAAAAGGGCAGAAAACGCCAATTTGTCGACGCCATAAATCGTTGTAAAGACTCTTCTCTTTGCGCAAGTCGATATCTGGGAATGAAATGTGAGAGAGCGGCACGGAAGCACGACTAGTCGGGGGCATGAGGCATTACCCAAAATACCTTTTCGCTTCTAAAAACATCCCTTCACATCCTGGCGCCATTTTGGAGAGAGCTCGCATGACGTCCTACTGCAACGCTGACTACCAATACGGGGTGAGCGCGGATGGTTTTACGAACATTTTGCAGTGGTTCCGTGCGCGTGTGAGCGAAGTTGGATCCATTTGAAGGCGGAATGTTTAGGGACAGAGAGCGGAGGAGGGATGGGAGGGAAATAACGGGAGATGGCGACTGTAAGACGGCTGCTGGAACATCTGGGAATATGGGCCAGAGTTGAATTCAATTTCTACGCCGGTGACTTTCACTTGGAAAGCAGAGAGAAAGAGAGAGAGAGATAGAGAGAGGGGCAGAGAATGTATGAATGTGTGTGTGTGTGACAGAGAGTGAGTGAGAGAGAGGGAATGAGGGGGGGGGGGGGTGGATGGTTGATAATACAATAAGAAGAGATGGGAGGAGAAAGAAATCATGTAAGAAAATGAACAAAAAGAAGAACCCCTACCCCACTCCTCTCCAGATGGACAAATTAAAATGATACAACTTCACAATCGTACACGTTTGGGTGTACGTTTGTGTATGTGCTAGAGAGAGAAGGGAAGTGAAAAAGAGAAAGACAGAGAGGGGTATATGAATAGAGCAAGAGAGAAAGAGAGAGAGAGAGAGAGAGAGAGAGAAGGAGAAGAGATAGGTATGAAGGAGTGAGGTGTCAGAAAATATGCGTGCGTGTGCGCGAGCATGTGGAGAGAGGGCAGGATGAGGGGGGGGGGGGTGGATTGGCGAAAGGTAAAAACAATGCTTTAGACGCCGGTGTAATCAAATAAAATGTTTTGTTGAGAGAATATGAAGATTCGAAGACGTAAATGGACGGCATTCGTTATTGAATTCACAAGCGCTAATTCCTTAACTACATCCACTGTGTTGAAGACCTAGGTGGTAGAATATCGTGTTGTCAGCAACTTCGTGTAAAAAGTTTGGACGAGGTTTTTTCACACACTTAACAACGTCATATTTTATATACACCACAAGGTAAAGCAAGATCACTTTTAAAGATCACTTTAAAAAGAAACTTAAACTTGACAAGAAAGGTATTGAGGAAGTGAATAAGGAGAAAAGTATATTAAAATATGATCAATTAGAAACAGGAGAACAAAGCTGAGATGAGGTGACTGAAAAAACATCGAGATCTTGAGGTACATCTGCACCTGTCTATAGTCTCCTTTTGTAAAATATGTGCTAGAAAGTTCAATTTTCATGTAATGTGTAGTTTACCTTATTGGCCATCTTAGGATCATCGTTGTTATTAGCTTTTTTAAAAATACAGTTCCCTATAAATATACTAGGATACAAATTCAACGTTATTCTACATTGAAAGTGGGTATTTCATGTCATATTAAACAGAAAATAGAAAAGCAAATTGAGTTGTATGGATTTTTTCATTTGAAATATATGTGCTGCGCCTAGAAACAAACTATCAGGCGCATTATAATGTGAGCTATTATTATTATTATTATTTGACAGTTCAATGATAATTTTTTTAAAGTATTCAATGAAATGTCAACAATAATTAATAAAGGGTAACAATCTTCATCGTTTTGTAAATTCAACAAATTAGTGAAAGGCTTTATTTTAGAAATAAATTGTATTTTGTTGTTCACCATTGTAATTTTAACAGTGTTTATGTTGTACACTTGAAAGGGAACACTAGTGAGGAAATATTTATCAGTTTAAACCAAACTATTCTTCAAAGATTCGTTGCTGCGCTTTCATGATTAAAGTAGAAAGGTGGAAAGTTGATTACCTTCAGAAAAATACGAATACAATATCAAAGTTGTCATCATTGTTTTGCATCAATAATCAATCATAGATCTAAGACACTCAACAGTGGCAGATTTAGGATTTTCTTTGGGGGGGGGGCACAGCATAAGGCCAAGTAGAAAAAGAAAAAAACCGTGACCACATTTTTTAATTTTTAGTCAAATGATGTAGCCGGGGGCTCACGAATACAGATTTGTGTAAATTTCTTTCGTTTAATACGGTATGGAAATTGGGTTTTTGCCGTGGTGGTGGGGGTGGATGTACCCCAGCTACCCCCTCCTCCCCCTCCCGGATCTGCCAAGCATCACGTTCTCCTGAATGAGAAATCCCAGTGTAACTCTGATTTGAAACATACATCCAAACATCATCATACAACGAGATTAGGTCACGTGCCCCATCAAAAGACAACCTAATATTTGCCAAATATAATTTTTGATCGATAGCGTCGCGGAGAAAAATAAGTCATGCAATCGGGAACGTCTTTCATGATTTTCTTCAAATTTCGAATCTTTCTTCTCGTTCTGCGTCGTGATTTGTTGCCTTAATACATGATTGTACCATGTCTGTGTATGTATGAGTCATGGAAGAATGTTATCATTTCATAGAATTGATTATGCATTATGCATGAGGCCCTGTCATTAAGAGATATGACAAGTGGATTATCCGAAAAGGTTTATTGACCCCTAACGCATGACGTACGTGGTGGAAGTGAAATTACAATCATGTACATGCTTAATGATAAAGTTGAGTCCTCGTTATGCAATAACTGTGAATGAAAATATAGGGAGCAATTGGGACATGCTGATGTATACGAGGAAGCTTTGGAATCACCAGAATAAGATGAAATTGCCTCAGATTTGCTGAAATATTAAGCACAGCAGAAAAGAATGACAGCACACATGAATGAATATACGGGACTACACACATACGCGGGGCATAAAAGTTCGGTCCAAACTTGTCAGCTGTTTCTCGTCATATTTCAAATATGAGGTATATGAGGGTAAGAGCAATCCCTTTCAGTGGATATTTCTTCAATGAAATTCTTCTAAACTTACATAAGAAGGATAATAAGCTAAACAATTTATTTTCCATCATTACTAGAACCCAACCTAATATAGATTGAAAAATATGACCTCCTTAGACAGAGGACGCAGAGACAATAAGTTGACAGAGACTGAATTCAAAACACAAATACATATTTCCAAATCATCGTAAACAAAGTAAAAATAAGTTGCATATATCGTCAATCCTAGAAGTTCGTCGACTTGCTTTAGTTTGTTTTTTCAACTTTGACGAATATTGACAACTTGCATATTTAAGTATTTATGTTTAATTATTCAAATATATTTAGGCCTATACAGGATACAAACATGATCATCGAAGCTGTTTTTCATCATGATACTGATTAAGGACAAACAAAAGTAAGAATTATTTTTAAAAAATCTAATAGAGCAATAAAAATCCAGAAATTCACAGATGCACATTACAATGCAAAAATAAATACATAAACCATAATCTGTTAGAGTAGAACCAAGCACAATTTTGATAGAGACTGAGTGGTCATAATACGAGTGCAAGATTACTGTCATAAACAAGGTACAACAAGTTGCGTATTCGCAATCGTAATCAAATCTACACATTGTCACTTCCACTTTCATCATCTATATCTTTCATTCCTGCTTGCATCAGATCTATATGATTGCCTTATTTGTACATTTCAGTGGCGCCTTTTCATGTCTTATACACGTCTGTGTGTAGTCACAAGAAAAATTACGAAATTATGTTTGCTTAGAGCCTTAAAGCATGCAGAAAGGCGTAAACTCGCATCGTTTGCATTTGAACTGGAGGTTTATTCATTGACGTACATGTATTTATTCAATTCACTTTTTAGTTCAGGGTGGCCTGTTCAATACATACATTTAAAAACTAAGAATTTATGTGGGATCATGCACTTATGACAAAACGATAAAACCTCTAACTATAAGGTATATACAATCTATTCCAAGTAATGTTGCACAGAGAGAGACCACATACATGCTATCGTGTTGAAAGGCCCCCTTGGGCGATTAAACTTGGAGTTCAATATGGGAGCATTCATTATCCGTTAGCCTGCTCTTATAACATAAAAACCATACGCTAATAAAAAAAGAAAACATTCTACACCTAATAATGTTGCATGAAGAGTAAAGATCCGTACACATTATTTTGGTCTGCGATCAAATCTAGGTTCCATCATTACATCTTAAACTAATCTTTAAAGATCAAACCTATATACATTCCATATACCACATGATTTTGAATGAGGCGTAAAATATACGTATACATTTGATTTGGAGGTAAAATTGAAGATTTGTCATTACATTTTAACCTAATTTTCAAAGGGACTTGGTAACATTGTTCAGATAAGAGGAAATTGTGCTAAGGTTATTAACTTCAATGCTAGATGTACAATTAAAGATAATCTGAAAGTTTGAGTGAAAATAGACCATTATTAACGATAAAATTGGGAAAAACTGATCTGATCGATTCCTTAATTCTCCCAACTATATTATTACAATTTAATTACATTTTAGGTGAATGTAAATCGTCACAAAGTAATGAATTGGCTTTATATACCATTCCAGGCATTCCAAGTATTGAAAGATTTTAAAAAGCCTGTCGTATGTCTTATTTTCATGGAAAAACGGTTGGGGAAATTCAAAAATGGTTGGGAGAACTTACTGTTAGAGGGTGTTGCACAGTGATGCCTTCAAAGAAAGCTATAAATATCTGTGTGGTTTCAGAATTTGTTCAGGATTTTTTGCATGTTAGAGGGTTAGAAGGAATATAATAAGTAACATTTCATTCAAAAAGTCACTTAAAGATCAAACCTCTAAACTAATAAGGCATACATTCCATACCAAATAATGTTGCATGGAGAGTAAAGATCCGTATAAATTTTGATCTTGAGGTTAAGTCTAGAATCATGCATTACATTTTAACTTATCTTCAAAGTTCAAACCTCTTAACGAAGGTAAACATTCTATACCTAATGATGCTGGTGAGAGACAGTGTGGGAGAATGTCAAGGCAAATTACAATGCCTACGCATCGTGACATTTCCTAAATGGTCGAGTATTCCCGAGATATTCTACCCTGTATTCGCGAAAGGGAGAGAGAGAGGGAGAGAGGGAGATAGAGAGAGAGAAAGAGAGAGAGGGGGAGGGGAGAGAGTAAAGAAAGAGATGGGGAGAGAGGGGAGAAAGAGAGAAAGAGAAAATAAGAAGGAAAGAGGGAAAAAGAGAAAGAGAGAAAGAGAGAGAGAAAGAGAAAGGGTGTGTGGAGATAAACAGACAGAGAGGAAGGGAGGGAGAGAGAGAGAGAGAGAGAGAGAGGGAGAGAAGAGGGTGGGAGATTTATATAGGAAAGAGGGGAAAAGAGAAAATGAGGTCGTCTAGAAAACGTATATACGTATATCCGATTCCAAGAAAAGATTCTTTCATTTCAATTTCATTCTCCTCACCATCTGTTATTTCATTTGTCGTCATATCCCATTATCTTCAACCTATTTTATACATAATACATCAAAGCGAAACAGGTTGATTTGTGTCCGGAATTCAGAGATGACTAGTACAACAAAATAGAAGACATATTGAGGATGTTTGTCTTGCCCCGGTTAGAGTAAGACGCAAAAAGAAACAGAAAGCCAAAATCAACAAATATATATATAACAGAAATAAGCGGAACATAGCAAATTCAATATGATTAACAACAAAAACCCCAAAATGAGAAAAAACACTATTTATTTGAATTTTTATTTGGAAAATTATTTCTTGTGTTTCCATTCAACAAATTCATAGAAAACAAAATTACATTATATAGATCATACAAAAGCAAGCTCATACGTTTCGAATAATATAACAAATAATGGCAGAATGGAAACAATATAACATAAAAAACCTCAAACTCCCTCTCCCTCTCAAACTCTCTCTCCCCTTAAAACCGCCTACCCTTCCCCCTAAAAAAAAAAACCGCTTACATCACCCGCCAACTTACACACGCACACACACACACATATATAATTATTATATATCTTTTTATATGAACAGTCCAGTCGTAAGCAATAAATCATTGTCATGACTTCGTTATCGCTTACATAGTCCCATTTTGTGTATGTTGTTGTTTGTTCAATTTTAAGATTTTACAGCTAAAGAGTTTTTTTTTTTGTACATCAACAGAAATCAGTGAAAAGAGCCAAAAAAAAAAGCAACAAGCCCACTTGTTCAGAAGGTAAAAAAATAATGATATTATTTTCGGAGGAGGCGATGTAAGAAAGGGGGAAAGGAAATATGAGGTGAAATCGGAGCGAACTTGAAGAGAAAGCATGTAAGAATGATAGATGGAAGCGGACAGCCCCTGGCCGCAAAGAGAGCGAACATCATACATAATTCTTCGTTATATCACACGCTTTATCTCCTTTAGGTCAGCCCTACACAGTATATCATATAACCCATGCTTCATGCATGGACGGAAAAGCAATATGATATTAATAATATTAATAATAAGGGGATAAAAACGAACCCTTATTATCATCAAGAGAGGAGGAAATAACAACACCCTTTTTTTCAAGATTGTTCATTATAATTGCGTTTGGGTGTTTTCTTTTTCATTCATTACGTAATACAATTTACAAAGCAAAATATATATAGACTAATTAATACATAATATAATTCCAAGCATGACGTATTATATTTCATAAACACTTAAAGATGAAATGTGGTATTCATGTTTTTTGTTTAAAGTGTTGCAAAAATCTCCCAAAGAAACTTAGATGAGAATAGTTTGTGTGTTTTCTTTTTCATTCATTACGTATTACAATTTACGAAGCGAAATGTAAATAGACTAATTGTTGCTATACATGATACATAATCCAAGCATGACGTATTCGATTTCATTAACCCTTTAAGATGAAATTTGGAATTCATTTTTTTTTTAAGTGTTGCAAAAAAACTCCCAAAGAAACTTAGATGAGATTAGTTTAGGGTGTTTTCGTTTTCATTCATAACAAATTACAATTTACAAAGCAAAATGTATTTAGACTAATAATTGCTATACATTATACATAATGTACTTCCATGGAAGCATGACGTATTAGATTTCATAAACGCTTAAAGATGATATTTGGAATCATGTTTTTTGTTTAAAGTGTTGCAAAACCTTCCAAGGAAATTTAGATGAGATTACAGAGAACGAGCTCTGGTGGTAAAGAAAAAATGGTGACCTTTCTCATTTTTGTATATCAGTTTGAAAGGATATCATAGAAGAAGTGTCCGTTGATTGCTCTTCAAATGATCTCATGCTCTAAATGTGACAATAAATACAAATCTTATACAGTCAAACCTGCTTTTGTGAGCACCTGTATAGAAAGACCACCTGTCTAAAAAGACCACATTTTTGTTTCCCTTAAAAATGGTTTCTCATTGCAGGCGCGGATCCAGGAATTTCTTACCGGGGGGGCACACGGGGGGCACCGTGTGGGAAAGAGAACATATATATATATTTTTTTTAGTCCCGAAAAAATCGCAACGACTCAGCCAGCCGCTGAATAAGCGGGGGGGGGGGGGGGGGGGGGGGGGGGGGGGGGGGGGGGGGGGGGGGGTAAGAGGACACTTTTTTTTTTTTTTGGGTCACGAAATTTTATAATTTGACATTTTGCTTCGTTGGAGGGGGGGGGGGTAAGGTCACCTTTTTAGGTCAGCCATTGGCAATTTTTTTTTTTTTTTTTTTTTTTTTTTTATAAAAAAAACAAATAAAAAAAAAAAATGTTTAGCCGGGGGGGCACGCCCCTTTTTTTCGGTATATTTTGGGCGAATTTAGGGCTGATTTTAACATATTTTTTTTGGCCGGGGGGGCACGTGCCCCCTGTGCCCCCCCCCTGGATCCGCCACTGCATTGAAACATGTACTAAAAGAACCTGTACATAAAGACCACCAGTCCTGCCTATAAAGACCACTTTTATTGTCTCCCTTGGGTGGTCTTTATAGACAGGTTTTACTGAAGTAAACATTATACAGTTCAGGTTGTGAATGCAGTCTGCCATTTTGCAGGGGAACAAATTCTATTGACTTATCATGTTCTTATCAAACTTAAAAACGGAGGCACTGTAGATAACAACAAAAGCATGTAAAGGCATTTCATATTTTCACCGTCTTAAATAAACCTTGACGAGACTTTCAGTCAAATTCTCTACATGTATAAATAACTAATTGATCGTTTCAATCATATCGGCAATCACTACGAGAAAGCTGATAATTAAGCATCTGTTAGAATAATTACAAATCACCCATATAATATTTTACACCTCTCCGTACTTTACTTCGCTCCCTATCACGATCACATAAAAGCTAGCCGCTAAACCCTAAACTGTAATTTTATAGACATCGATAGATGGATGATCAAAGAGATACCGCGGCAAATTCACAGAGAACACGGCAAGATTGAAAAGTAATTCTAGCTAATATGAGCTTTATGACTGTGAACTCACACGGGCTCTGTCAGGGAGAAAAAGGCTGGCTCAAGTTGCCTTTCACTCTCAAGAGCTATGAATATTTGATGAATTAAGTAGCATAGCTCGTAAACTGGGCTATCATCATTTCCCCCTCAACAAATGCTCTTCGCTGATAGCCGCGTCGCCTGCTGGATAAGCGTGGCATTACGATACTATCGTCAGCGATCTTTGCTAAGGTGATCTAAATTAAGCGAGCGCGCTACAATAAAAGGTGCGAGAGCAAATGTGAAATGACAGTGTCATCCGTGTGGAAAGGCACGTTATATTAATTCTAGCTTCATGCAAAGTGGTAAATATCTGGCAGAAATTAGAATAGGGGCTTGGGGCGGGGTTGAGTTTGTATTATCGCACAGCAGTCATTCTACGGTATAATTTCTTCACCTCGGGTAATTGCAGCGTTATTAATATCATAGGATTCTTCTGCTAGTGCTCGCGAGGGAACGGTCTCTAATGTAGCCCGTTGTATGATATTGTATAACGGATAGGAATAACGGGAGATGCTGAAATTGGATGACTGCGTGCAGCTTAGTCCTGTGTGAATGTGAATTCTGGGTTAATTTGTAAGTGAGAGGGAAATAGGTCGGTGTACCGTGAGCGGGATAGCATGGCCCACGGCCCGAAAAGGTCATTTCATATTTTAATTCAAATAAGCAATAATTCAATCATGGCTATGATTTTCCTCTCTTCCTCCGCGGAAGTCACTCGCTTATAATGTATTTAAGTTGGGCGTACACTCCGAGGAAACCTCGCCACACCTCATATAGAGAGAGAGAGAGAGATATGAATAAAAGACTGAAAAAGAAAACCGTCTGTAAGTGTAAAGCATGGCTATAGGTGTAATCATCGAGTTAGAACATGCAAGATCATGATGGTGTTTTTGTATTTATCTTTTTGTTCTTCGAATAAAATACAAATAAGTCAATAACATCGAAGTCAAGCCATGTTATCTTTATAACAAATCTACCCATTTTTTTTTGTTGGGGGGGGGGGGGGCACTGGCGAGTGTGCGAGGGCGTGGGGCGTCATCAGTCTTTCTCGGCGAAAGTTCTTGAGGGTCGTATCATATTCTTTGCACATTACCACTCCTCTCTCTTCCCCCCTCCCTTCCTACCCCCACCCCCTCTCTCTCTTCCCGTACAACTCTAAGTACTTGCCATACATGAAAGAATCCAATATGTAAGGTCAATCGAAGTCTAGATATGTTGGTTTACATCAGTGTAGAGTTGAGATGGGAATATTAATGACGACAGAATTCCCGACGAAGCACCTTAATTGCCCTAATTTCCCAAATCGAGCACGAGATGAATTAGCAGCTGAATAATAAACATATAGGTCACAGCCCTTTGTAGATAAGGTAATGAACTTACTTTCACTCCGAAATCATGATTTCAATACAATATTTTAATATCAAACTGAAACAGTCGTTTTCAAATCTCTTGCATTGACAATATACTTGGTCTGTACCTGCTAGATAATGTATAGATTAATATCCACCACATAATTAGCCCACCAATCAACGAAGAAAGCAACTGAATGATTAATTAAGTATAAGAACAAGGTTGAAGTATATTGGATACGAAGCACAAGAAACGATGCCCTAATTTCAGCTTGAGCGATGGTCAAGGAACAACGTTGAGGGCGGTTTAACTATTCAATCTTATTTCTGAAAGTGAAAGTGGGAACTTGAAAAGGATCAGTGACACTATAGTGCAAAAATAACTACAGAAGGCTCAAAGAAAAATACTTGTAGTCCCACGTAGAGAATTATGAATCTTTATTCCCATATCCCTGGATCTTACTTGGTAAATAATCCTTGAAGTGTCGTGGTCGAGTGGTTTAAGGCGCTTGACTGGAGATGTTGAAGGTCGAGGGTTCGAATCCCAACACGGCACTAATATCCTTTGGCAAGTTATTTACCTGCACTTGCTACTCTCCACCCAGGTGTTAAATGGGTACCCGTTAGGAAGAAACTCCTTGAATGCTTGAGCACATTAAGCCGGGGTAATAATAATTATGATTGCAGGGCCCCCAGGGAGAACAGTATGAATACTGATGAGGCTAACCTGGGTAGACAATAATATTATTATTATTATAATTAGCAAACCCACAGATTTCTATCATAATGAGCAGATATTTTCAACAACATTTTTGCAAAAGTAAACAAGTTGAACAGTAATACTTGATCAAATTGAAAGAATGCAATGAGGCAACTGAGCAATCGGCTCAAACAGTCTGATGACAAAATAATTGTCTCTCAATATTGACGTACATGTACTATTCAATTTTTGGATGCAACATGATTATACCAAGGGATAATACAATACTGTATGGCGCTTTGATTAGTAACTGGAAAAGTACAAAGATGGTATGTCCTTCGAAAATTTCTTACAATAACCAAAGATCCTAACTTGAAATCTTCACTTAGTACTATACCACATCCTAACTCGACCCCTAAACCTAACCTTCAACCAATATCGCAAACATAATCCTGTGTAGTTAAAGAAATAAAGTCTGGAGAGAATGTGGCAGGGGAATTTGTCGGATCACCCAATTGGGATGGAAGAAACGAGGGCGAGTGACAGGTATGAACAATCGACGAATTAATTGATTTAAGTTTGCGAGAGTGGAGCCTTCAAATGCCGTCCTTCCTTTTTTGTCATTCTCAACAACCCTCATCTTGACCAAAGACCCGGATGTTAGTTAATCCATCCCCCGTGCCTCTCATCCTTCCCCTTCCATCTTCCTTCTTTGATTTTGATTTTTTTTTTTTTTTTTTTTTGGGGGGGAGGGGGTGGATGATCCGGGAGGAGGGATGATTGATGTTTTGAGGTGGTGGGCTCTTAGAGAAAAGGAAGACGAGGAAGAGGAGAGCGTGACAAAGTCAGGAGCAAGTGGCGAGGAGAGTCTCATGCCCATCGTCCTTAAGCTCACCAAATCTCCGCACCTCTTCAACAAACTCAATCATACTAATGGCTTTCATTTGGGCGGTATGCATCTCAGGCAAGGGGTGGAGGGGAGGAAGGGGTGGGGGAGGAGGGAGGGATGACCAATGTGAAAAAATGACGAAATTCAACAAAGACGTTAAAACAAAACAAGATAATGTCTTTTTAGATGGTTACTAATCACTGAAGCACCTTTAACTTAATCTAATTCAACTGCCATCACATTTTGCACATCTCTTTTGCTTTCTCTCTCATTTCATTCCCTTCTCTGTCCTTTTGTTTACTCCCCCCCCCCATCTCTCTCGTCCACCTTCTCCCTCCCTCTCTCTCCCTTTCTCTCATTTTTTTCTCTCCCTCCCTCTCTCTCTCTTTCATTCAGCTCCCTTTCTCTTAACACCTTAATAATACTTTCATAATCATGTCTGTAATATCTGTTACATTATTACCCCTTTTCTGTCTGTCGCAATAATTTTAACATATTTTCATCGTGGCAGTGGTAGGGTCCAATGACAGAGCCCCATTGTACTGTCTGTCTTTAATCAATAATTTAATATATATATATATTAACTAAAAATATTACCAATAAGGTAGAAAAGGAATATGTTTGGTGAGTGGCTGTTTATACATCCATATTCATCCACCCCTTTATAATTTTAAGTGTCCAGGCATGCCTCTGTTTTTCTCCCAATTTCCAGCCGTGGAACTGTGTACACAGTCGGGCTTTTTAGGGATTTCTTTTGCTCCCATTTGCTTGCTCGCTTCCATCACTTACACAAATCTTGACTGGACCCACATCCCAACATTCGAGATGAATTATCCCATCCTCTCAAAATGTTCATGAAATAGCTCCAGATCTAGGTCATGCCAATCGATTGTGTGATCAGATTGTGGGTAGACTAACCAGAAATTGGTGTAAAGTAGTTGAGTAAAATGTTTGAAAGTTCATTGTTAGTTCAATCCTAAACATGAAGATGTTATGAAATGGAAATACCCAGGTCCTGTGCTTCAAGAAAAGTAGTGTTTCTCTTCAAAACACTAGACGCGAGGAGTTAGGAATACATGAATACTAGTTTAAGAAAGAGGATAAGAGCAATGACATGAAGACAGTATAGCATGACTATGTACTATTTACAGTATTACCGTATTAATAATTTTCAGTCATGCATGATTTGCATATTGATTTATTTTATTTTAAATGGTTTAATAAAACGAATTGAATTGAATTGAATTAAATATTTCATTGTCACGCTCATCATCTTCAATACCTTCGAAGTAGGGAATAAGCAGTCACGTGTGCCAGTAGCTCTGGTGATAACACTGTGTATGAGTTAACGCCCATTACAACCCCAAACATACAGCCTTTTCCTGTAAGTAGCGTATGTTGTTCAGGTTCAAATTCAAGATCAAGTTTTATTTACACATCTGATTAAAAGAAACACAAGTACAAGTTATATGCATATATACTATAAAAAACGTTAAAATGAAACATCTTCAATTGAAATCATAATGTGGTGGGAAAAACAGAGGCCAAAATTTACATTAAAAGTTTCTAAACTAAAAACAAGATAGTTGCGTCAGAACTTTGATTACAGTTAAATACCTAATAGATGTTTATGTCATTTAAAAATAGCGTCAGGTAATACTTGCAATATGATTTTTCTCGAGTTAGATCACATTTTGAAAATCATTAGTCCTGCACAACATTTTGTAAAGGGATGTGGGGGGGGGGGCATATGACAATACATCAGTTCAACGATTTTTAACTAACGTCAGAAACAAATATCAAGTGAATATGTTTATTTCTTTAATGTGAAACTATACTTAGTTTTAGGCCCTCAGGTGTATTTACGAATAGCAATCAGAAATAATGGAAAAAGTAATATCGACTTGAGGTATTTACTTTTACGTTAGGCTCTTAAACCACTTAACCTTTTAGGTAAATATCAAACACGGCATCAATTTAAAGTGAACCCTTTTAATCTTTTTCTTTAAGTGTACGGCAGAAATAAATAAAAAAAAAACACGTATGTGCCGCAACGAACCAACGTTATACCCCCTTCACATACACGGATTTTTCTTACGAGTCCTTACGGATCGCACAAATTCACGGATCTTTCACGGATCCTTACGATTTGGCCACTTTTACGACCGGTTTAAGAGTTATTACGAGCTGTTTGCGGTTTATTACGGATTATTACGAGTTATTACGATGTATTTACGGCAACAGTCCACGATTTGTTACGAGTTGTCACGGATAACTACGAGCAACTAACGTGTTAGTTACGATCTGTTTACGTGTTGTTACGAATAGTTGCGAGTAAGTTACGAGTATTTACGAGTCCTTACGATTTTTAGCCAAAAAAAAACGTCTGAAAAGGAAGTGTTTGAATTTGAAGCTTTTATACCTTTCTGCAAATCGTAAACAGTTCGTAAGTATACGTAAAGTAAATGTATCTATTCGTAAAGTACTCGTAACTACACGTAAAATGCTCGTAATAACCAATATCAATCCGTAAAGCCATAGTAAAATGACCAGAATAAAATCGTAAACAACACGTAAGCACACATAACCATCCGTAAACTGCTCGCAATAATCCGTAAGTAATCCGTAAACAAATCGTAAACTAACCGTGACGAATCGTTACAAAAATTTGTTACGAGTCATTTACGGATTTTTGCGAGCAGTTTACGGATGGGTACGTGTCGTTGCGTACAGTTTACGGATGGTTACGGATGGTTACGAGCTATTTACGAGCTATTTGCGGACAAATCAATCCGTGGACAATCGCAAGAAGATTTTTGACATGTCAAAAAAATTGCCTCTCCTTTCACGGATCCTTAAGAGTGTATACGAGTTGTTGCGAGTTGTGACGAGTTATTTACGGATACCAGCGAGTTATTTACGGATGCTTGCGATTGAGTACGAGATGGCGATCCGTAAGGACTCGTAAGAAAAATCCGTGTATGTGAAGGGGGTATTAGTGATACATTGTATCTATAAAAACATTTTAGAAAGCAAAATGTCCACTATACCAGACTTGCCGAAGGATGAATATTATTCTTAGCATCTCCAAACTTAGTTAGATGGTAATGTAAGATCGTGTTAATAGGTGAGTGTTCGTGTATTGGATAAGGGTATGAGCCTGAACGTACATGGTGGGTCCTGAGTGCTTAGTGCATTGATATGGGCAACCGGCAGGGACGTCGAATATGGGGGCGGCGGCAAAAAGGGGGTGGGGGCCCTCAATACGTTTAGCATGAATTGTGTATCATATGGAGCAAGATGCACCCCCCCCCCCTGATGTAAGATAGAGCTTGCCCCTGAATATGTTGGGAGAAATTATTCCTACAAATAGTCGATAGTATGAATGACCTTTGACAAGACATTAATCTACATTTGCCACTCTCTACACGGGAGTTTTAAAAATGGATACCTGGTAGGACGAAATTCATTGGATGCTTTGCGCACTGAATTCGGGAGCTTTTTGATAGCTAAAACTGGGATAATATTCGATCGCCTTGAGCACAGTGGGTATGATATAGACGCTATACAGGTATCGAAACTGATAGTAATTATTATTATTGTAACGTGACAAAGGTCTTCTCAACACTAATTCTGATTGACAACATGCGTCAGACTGGGACTAAAATCTCAATATAATCCAATCTTGATCGTACCATCAGTATATCAACATTGGTCTGTTTGGTGTGTCAATTTGCTCACATCACTAATTCGTGTATATTTCCGCCCTCTCATTATACCACACAGCCTGACTGACATACAGGCGTGTACAGCTAGCGTATCGTGTAGCATGACCCAATGATATTCTAATCATAAAACGAGGATATAAATTAAAACGTCATTCGATAGGAACAATTTATCTGATTTAATACAAAGCATTATAAGTGCATAATTAGTATATTATATTATATACACACAATGATTTCGATAGGTCTTTCAGATGTGCATTCATTGATGGTATAGAGTGGTGAAGTGTGACGTCATCAAAAAATCTATTTTAGAATTTCTCAATTTTTTATTCATATTCCGAAAAAACATCAAAAATAATGTCCAAATGTCGAAAACCAATTGAATATGTTAAGTATTGGCTGAGATATCACCATCTGAATGAATATATGTCCTATGGGAACTCAGTCAGTGTTATATGCTCTGGCTCCTAACCATCAGGAGCCAGAGCATATAACACTGAGTTCCTATAGGGAGTATATTTATTCAGATGGTGATATCTCATATGAAGAAAAAATTGAGAAATTCTAAAAACAGATTTTTATGACGTCACAGCTTCGGTACTCTATAGGTGTCTGAGGAGAAAGGAGAAGAAAAGTGAGGAGGAATTTAGAGAGACAGAGACTGAGAGAGAGGAGAACACATGATTATATTGAAGATTATTTTAGCTATGACACAGAGGATAGATAGACATATGCACATTGTAAGATATAGACAGTCAAAAGAGAGAGAGAGGGGCAGAGAATGAGAGAGAGAGAGAGAGAGAGAGAGAGAGAGAACGAAAGAAAGAGAGCAGAGAAAGAGAGAGAGACAGAAAGAAAGAGAGAGAGAGACAGAGAGAATATGAAATTGGCCTTTCAAGTAGATAAAACAAACTATACATAGTATTTCTCTTTAAAAAATAATATTTTCTATACATAGTTTTTAGACAACGAGGGAAATTTCATCATCTTCCAATTACATATACAGGTCATCATGGAGCAACAAACTAATTATGAAACTAAAGGCAAGGGATGGCGAAGACCCGAATCTAGAAACAATAACTCGTGTATAGATTACGATAGACAGCAAGCCAACCAATATTAAAAGAGACTGACCAATAAATTGGGTCACCAGTATTAGGCATATTTTCATCCCGAATATCATCCCTAAAGTAATAACGATGATACCACTCGTTTTAAATTCATAGCAACAATTTTAATCAACTCCCTTGTGGAGGTGTCGATCCACCTATCACGACTTTTTTTCTCCCTGGGGAGGGGGGGAGGGGGAGGGGTAGGTTAATCAAGTATTACCCGTAGTAAAAATCAACATGTTGCCTGCAGTCCAAGTTCATTTCATTTTTTTAAGTATTTGGGGCAACTGCCCCAGCCTCTGGCCCTGAAAGGCAGTAGTGTACGAAAGTATAGTAAAGAAAAATTCACGGGGCGGGGAGGTAACCTCCTCTCTAGTAAGCTCCTCCCCCCCCCCCCCCCCATCTAGAGAGGCTTGACTTTGTCTAACAAAACGTAGTAGGATTCGTTTTCTTCACTTTACTGAGACCAAACCAAAGTAAATCATGTATTGGTCAAATTGCCACAAATGATCTTGAACATTGGCGGCTGCAGAATTCTGGACAAAAGGGGCACAGTTAAAAAAGGGGTACAGTTAAAAGCAAGAGGAGGGGGAGGGGGGGGGGGCAATTACGTATATACATGCAGGTGTTCGTTTACTATCAGTTTTATTTAAAAAAATCAGTCACAAGCAAGATATTTCAGGTGTTTTGCGGGCCTACAAGGGAGGCATTTTTTTCTTTAGTGTTCGTAAGTTAAGGTATGCCTCCGGGGTTTAAGAATGGGGTCATGGGTTGTTTTTCCCTCCACCTGAGTTTGCCAGTGGTCTTGGAGATATGGCTAAATGAAAATCGTGACCGACTTGTTCATGGGTTTTTCAATTTTCATTTAGCTTATCAACCGCGATCACCGATGTCACCGGTTTTGATTTGAAACGAGAGCCATACAAATGAACAGTATACAGGCAGGCCGCACTGTTGATAAATGCTGTTGGGTTCAATAAATAAAAAACCTTGTCATATTTTGAGGGGGCTTCTGTTCGGGATGAAGTATGTTGTTCGAGTAACCCAATTTCGGAGGGCAGTGACATTTACGGAGCTGCATGAGTCATCAAAAGAATGTTGCTCATGTTCCACAGAAGGGAAACATTATTCTTCTCGTTTCTCTTCCCTCTGCCGGCTCCGTTTCTTTTGTCCGTTTACGCTTACCCCTCTCTCTCTTTCATTCTTTTGTCGTTCACGTCTCTCTCCATATCCGTCATCCTTTTAGAAGATGATATCCGGTTGGGTCGACCCCCCCCCTCCCTCTCTTTCTATTTACCCCCCTGTATGTATTTTTTTCCCTACATGAATCGACTCCTTTTCCTCACATTGGTTCCGTATCACGCGTTACGTGCAGTCAGCCGACAATTTTTTACATTCCGTATTAATAATCATACAGCTCTCTTCTCCCCCCTCTCTTTTTCTTTCTCCTTCTTTCTCAGATTTATCAAAGAAGAGGCCTCCTCCTTTATCTGCTTTCTCACATTTGAAAGGTACTACACACACTGCATATAACATTTTACAAATTAAATACATGTGAAAGGTTTCTCGTGTTCTGTGCATATGAATCTTCTGGAAAATTCGGGCAAAATCAAAATGCAAAAAGGTTTCTCGCAAATTGATGGCTGTAGTGAGAATAAAGATAACTTTGCTTTTGGGGCTCACTTTTCTAGTTTTAATACTTTGGTTTATTTTATTCATGCCTGTTCATTCATTTAACAAAATATTGTAAAAGAAAAGTTTCATAATTTCGTAATTGATTAATCAATCTTTTTTAATGAGGGGACATAGACGGGGTGGGGATATTGGTGCCCAAAACAGCTCATTGCGATTTCTGTCAAAATAGGTGCTTAGCATTACCCTCCGCAATGCAAATTATCATTCTCTCGATATAAACAACTCATAATAAATATATATTCCATTTTATTCATCGCCGTAATACCTATCCATCATTTTTAATATCTCCTAAGCCTCTGCTTGTGACAGCATGAACCATTCAAATACTTTTTAACAGGTTAATGGTTGATTGTGCCATATTTATAATGATTTTCTTTTTCTACATTCGGATTGGGTTTATTGGCGCACATCCTCCAAAATGTAAACAAATTGAAGGGAAGATGATAACAGGAAAATTGTCTATTCAGGCTAAATGGGAAAGAATTAAGAATATCAAAGGTGAAATAACTTTGTTTCCTTCACCAAAGATATGTTGACAATCATAAACAACAAACAATCCTATTATCTCCAGAACAGAAACATTTGAAAACAGGGATTTGATTTCAATGCAATTTCCACAGACAAACAAAACCATTGAATTAAACACCGAGGCAACCATTATCCATCTGAATTATATTATTTGCACGAGCAAGGCAAAACCCATTAGTGCTGACCACAATGAATTGCATTTTTGCAAAAAGGAATCTAGTGTGCTTTCTGTTTATCCATTTTTTTCCCCAGGTACATGATTAAATTACCTAGCTATTGGAATTTAAAAAAAAAGTGTGATATAGCCATCTTGTGGTGTATCGGTGGATATGGTTTATTGAAAATTCATTCATTGTCATTCAATTCTCTCACTTCCCTTGCAAGAACCACTGCAAGAAAAATAGAATACAAATTCACACAAAGCATGTATTGTAACTATATCTGACATTACAGGAACTACATCACAGACAAATAATTCTTGGTAGTTCATTTTATTGATAAAGCTCAGCTGCGAAAGACAAAAATCATCTTATTTATTTAAATACAAGACAACAACAAAAAATGGCATGAAGTTTTGAAACTTTTCTTTGCAATCACAAATGATTTTCAGTTAACGAGTTACTGGTCCGAGGCACTTCCGGTACAAGATTCAATTGGTCACACGTCAACATTTATTTCTCTTTATTTTTGGCTGTATTTATAATTTTTGAAATGGTTTCTTTCTTTAAGAAAGAAAATTATCCAAGGGCTGAGGAGTGAGTAAGAATAACATAATTTTTAACCTTGGAGGCCATGAACAGAAATGTGAAGTATCACAAAATGAGTAAAATAATATGATTTTATACAGAGACAACATGTAAAAAGCCATCTACTTGAAATTAATGATGCACAGATATGATCTGATGTACAAAAAGGAACACGATTGTTACTTCTTATATTTTTTACTTTTTCATCTGCTTATATGTAACAATCTTTGAATACTTTCTTATTACAAGAATGTTGCATATTATGCCAATAAAGTAATCAAAATTTAAAAAATCTTATGAATTGATTTAAGGGGCTCAACATTATCAAATATTTTCCTTTAAACATATTTTTCTTTTCCACTTTTTGTTAGGGTACGTAATATTCAACTGGAATATGTGCATGAATGCTGTTACCCCAGCTTTTGCCTGGCTGTCATAATAGGGCTCTGGGGCATTCAAGGAATTTCTTCCTACTGGGCACCCATTTTATTTCACCTGGGTTGAGTGTGGCAAATGTAGATCAATGTCTTGCTAAAGGATGATTGTTTTTATGTAAACATTTATTCATTTTTGCTAGCAATATTTCATATCTTGTATTTTTTTTGATTTTTTTTGTTTTTTGTTTTGTTTGTTACTACTTTAATGTTTTGATTTAAAAATGTATTCATTGTTATATATTTGTTCTCATTTGCTATATTATCTTTATATATATATATATATATGTACATGTGTATTTGAATGCTTTTTATATGATTGAATGTTTGATGTAAACTTGCATTTTTAGTCTTTGGGCTTTTTGACAAGTCATGAATAAAACATTATTTGAATTTGAACTTGAACTTGATCATGCTGTGGTAGGGATTTGAACCCTGTACCTTGTGATTCAAAGTCAGATGACTCACCCACTACACCACTACACCTATACTAAACAAAGCCAACAAAGTCAGACTTTGGAACTAGTAGAGAAGAGGTCAGATCTCTGTCTCTGTCTTCAACTTGACTCTGATAGACCCCGGTTTAAAACCAAGTCGCGTCTTTCCCATGGCAACTTTAAAGGTCGGCTACCAGACCCAACTAATCAAATCTGATTGGTATGCCTGTCAAAAATCCAATTACATACACAGTTAAGCAAGGCCACAAGTCCCTTTTACACCTAAGATAGTTTCTAAGGCCAGCCACTAACCCAGTAGAAAAAGGTGGCCTGATAACTGATGCATAAATAAGGCCCTTGATTTTACCCACTAAAACCGCGGAATGAAAAGGTGGTCCCTAACCTGATTCAACACTAGGCTCTGCCAAAAACAGATATCATGGTTGCCTTCTACCACTTAGATGCATGCACTTGGTTATCCTGGGGCCAGCCTTGGACCTGTTATCTATTTACACCTAGCTCGAGCCATCCAGGGTCAGCTTCAGCTTGGTGTAACAGGGGTCAAGTTTTACCAGTCTTCATCTTCTACGCTTTCTCAGTGTAACTTGGTCATCTGGGGCCAGCCTTGGACCATAGACTTACCAAGTAGTAGGTCCAAGCAGTAGTAGGTCCGTGCTTGGACCTGTTGTCCATTTATACCTAGCTTGAGCCAACCAAGACTCAGGTTTATCTTGGTGTAACACGGATCAGGTTTTACCAGCCTTCATCTTCTTCTATGCTCTCTCTGTGTAACCTATATGGATAGAGGCACCCAAGGATGCATATCTGCATCATCCTGAAGACCCCCACCTGGTGCCACACCCCACTCAGCATCACCTCCTGGAGGCCTGCCGGGACCAGAGACCGGTAGGGACGATGCCCTCCCGAGAGGGCCATGGTCCGGATGACAAGCTGGGTGTAGACGAAGATGAGGGAGAGTTTGGTAGGAAGGGCGGAGGGTTCTAAGCAGGTCGGTACGCCAGGAAGACAGGTGGGTTCCTCGATGACATCCTCTAGATAAGACTCATCCTCCATCTCGTTGTCTTCATCGTCCAGCATGTACTGAGAAGGGTGAAATTTAGACGATTTAAAGGGACTTGGTAAAATTGTTCAGTTGAGAGATAATGGTGCGAAGGTAGTGACTTCAATGCGAAATGTACAATTAAAGATAATCTGAAAGTTCGAGTGAAAACAGACCATTATTAATAATACAAATTGGGAAAAACTGATCTTATCAATTCCATCATTCTCCCAACTATGTTATTACAACTTAATTAAATTTTAGGTGAGTGAAAATTGTCACAATGCATTGAATTGGCTCTATATACTATTCCAGACATATAAGTGTTGAAAGATTTTTAAAAGCCTGTTTTATGTCTTCAAAATTCAAAATTGGTTGGTAGAATGTACTGTTAGAGGGTGTCGCACAGTGACGCCTTCAAACAAAACAATAAATATCTTTGTGGTTTGAGATATTTTTCAGGATTTTTTGCATGTTAGAGGGTTAGTACAGTAGAAGGAAGTTAATAAGTGTTACCGATGTTACCAAGTCACTTTAAAGGGGACCAGTCAATTCAAAAAATATATTTGTACAGCTGATATGTACATATATATAAAAATCCTCCCTCCCCCCAAATTAACATTCAAAGATTAAGAAGAAAAAACATAAAAACCCAAGTGGCACATCAGAGTTCCATCACTTCCATACAAACTGTTGTGCTGTGAAAGTATGGGTCTACATGTACTTGCAAGTCACTTGTATGTTTACTGAAAGCATGATTAAACTTGCACAATATCTCTTACAAAAATAACATTTGAAACTGATACTTTAAATAGAGTGTAGCAGCATGAAACCAATAACACAGTGGAAAAAAATATTTGGGTGATTTATTCCATTTAAAACCATCTATAGCATTCACAACAAAACTTTTTGGTAGAGTTTTAATAATCATTATCAATGGATCATTATGTTTTATTAATCCTAAGTTTTTAGTAAAGTTCAGGGCAGCCAAAGGTAAAAGGAATTAATGTAAACTTTATGAAAATCATAAACACTGAATATTGCCACAATGGATAAGCATAACATGGCCAAATACAAAAATTACAATGATATAAAGAAAGAAACAAAGATTCATTTTTGCGACAGTCATATGGATATCCATGTATCTATCAAGGCCTCCATCTGATCTGACTATTTGTCCCTTGAATGTAGCCATCAAAAGAATATAACTATGAGTCATCATCATGCCCTTAAAGTGCATAGTGCATAGCATTTAAATTGATACCTAACCTTTATTTGAAGGACAGAAAAACAGACCCATTATTAAAGCCCTATTCACATTTGGTGCATTGTGCTCCTGAACTGCCAAAACAAAAACCGTCGTAAATAAATTTTTCTTTTTTTACATGTACAGTCCAACCTGTCTATAGCGACCACTTAAGGGAAACAGAAAAAGTGGTCTTTGTACACAGGTGGACTTTGTAGACAGGTTCCTTAAGTACATGTTTCAATGAGAAACCATTTTCAAGGGAAACAAAAATATGTGGTCTTTGTAGACAGGTGGTCACTTAAACATGTTTGACTGTATATGAATGGACAAGTGGCGTGAAAAGGAGTAGCTGCGCGCAAGAAAGGCCCCTAAGCGTGTTGACTTTAAAGCGATACTGAACTGATGAACTTTCTGCCCCAGCACAGCGCCATCTCACGATCAACTTGCCAACAGTGCGTAACCCAATGCCTAATTCCCGCTTCGCAGACAGGAGATGTGAGAACCAACAGCGCATCTAGGGAAGCAGCGAGTTACGAGACCATACTGCTACAGCTGACCAGAGATGGCGCTAGAGGGGAATCTACAATAGTGTTTCTCGTACAATATGGCTTCAATACCTGTATATTCTTAGATATATCATGCAAAGTGAACTGCGCTCAAGCATTTCCATTTAAAGCCCCACCGTACAAGTCTGGCCAGAAGGGATTAGACCTCTCTGCATGGTCACTAACAGGTGGTCATCTCATCAAATCAGCTCTCAATTAACATAAGAAAAGGGGACCATGGGGGATCAACAGGTACCACTTAGGCATCGTTGGCATGTGGAGGGCGTAAGTAGCTACAAGTAGTGCAGTCATGCTTTAACAGCAGCGATTTTGAGGTGGTTGTAACCAACCAAGTCGGATGTGAATGGGGCCTTAGAAAGAAGAGGAAATTGACACAAGCCAAAATCACAGAACAAACGTCATAATCTTTTGATACAATATTGTGAGATTGGAATGTGTCAATGGCTGTTTATCATGCACACACCTAATCACCTATGGTCACAGTTAATTACTTCTTCAAATTTGTTTAGTGTTTAAAGCTAAAAAGATCATTACTCTAGAGAAAGAAAATGATGGTCATAGTTGATTGAAGGATATTTCATTTCATTTAACTACTCCATCTATGGAGGAATTTTAATTCACTGTTAAATGAAATCAAAATAAAAGTTGAATATTATTGTTTGATTATACTTCCTTTGGGGAGATATTTGGAGGTAGTTTCATATCATCTGCCTAGAACCAGAAGGCCATATGCTGTTATCATTGAATATATAGCAAATGCCCTTCTAGCTCATTAACATGCATTATAACTTGCATTTAAATCAAGGATCATCTCTGCATTACCATCCTCAGCCCCCATACCAATTTTGCACTGAAGTCGCCTCTAAATGTACGTTTTATCAAAATATGGTAAACTGTATATTTTTCTAGTAAGTGTGAAATGAGTCTTCAAAAATGTCCTTCCAACGAATATAATAGACTGAAAATATAGTGAACACAGATTACTATGAATGGAGAATAGATTACTCATTCAAAGTAATTCACTTGTTTCTAAATTTTCCCTTTTGCTCAAAATAATAATAATAATATTATTTATAAAGTGCCTTTTCATAAGATACAAAGTGTATATTAGTTATTAAAAAAAGGAATTAATTTTTTTAAATCAATAACATAAATGTTCGAATTTCAGCTAAAAGTAGCATCAGCTTTCAATGAAGACCAAGCTATGAAGCACAACAAAAAACTATGAAAAAGGAGTATTACAGAAAGTGAAAATAACTAAATATGATATTGAATAGGATTATGAAGAAGATAAGAGTTCACAGACAGAAAGAAACAAGTTTTAGAAGTCAGGGGCCAGGAAGAATTAAGAGAAGAAGAATTAACAGGGAAGGTAATTATCATGAAGATGATCATCAAAAATACAAAAAAAGAACGAACAAGGTACTACGGATGGTATGAAAAATCTGGAGAAGGAAAAACTTATTGATGTTGATAACTTATTTTTATGCATTTCTTTCTTTAGATATACCTGACCTTCAAGGATCCAGGTATTAGGCTTGTAAATACGCAATGGTCCTATCTGAGGGACTTTGCAACAGAGGATTCATGCCGAAGGTGAGATTTAAAAAAATGCAAAACTCTCAATCTTTTTAAATTTAAATATAAACAATTTCTGTTAAATAAGTATCATAATCAGTATTATTAGCATGGGCAAGTTTGACACTTTTTTGACACAATTTGAATAAATGGTGAGGTAAATGGGTACCTGGCAGGAAATAAGTTCTTTAAATGCTAGAGTGCTGTAATGTCAGCTAAGCTAAAGAATAAAATAGAATTTCTAAATAGACGGCGCTATAGAAATGCCTATAACTATCATTATCATTAAAGGAAACTGGTGAATCAACAATTAAGTAATACATTAGATAAATTTATAATACGAATATGAATATACTCTTCTGTGCTGTGATGAAAAAGAAAGACCCTAACAGTGCTACTTTACAGACTGAGACACACAACCAAAAAGTATTTGAAAACTTCTGAAAACACATTTTGTTGAAGATGGCAACAGATGTGGCCTTTTTTATGTTTCAAACCAAGCATTTTCTTGGTTATGAGACTGGTGCCCTACTACTGAGCCATAATACCTCCTTGAAGTGAAAGAAGGGAAGGATTATAACAGATAAAGAGAAGGGATAGGAACATAATACCAAAAAAAGAGTCATCATGAATAAAAGAGTAATTCAAGCACACAGCCCCAGTACAGAATACAGGCAAGATCGTGAACATAAGAGATAAATAGTAAACAATAAAAACAGTGCTTATAAAGCGCTTTCCACCCAAGTCTCTAAGCTAAAAAATAAAGAATCATATTAAAAAAAAACTCTTGATCAACTCCATTTGAGTCAAACACTAGTAAACTTACTATCCTCTGTCACAACCTTGGTTAAATGTACCCAATCAAATCATTCAAGGAAAACCTTTTTTTACATTCCAAACATCCAATGTTTCACTTCCTTCTAAACTCACTCTTTGCCGTCCATACAGAATATCTTACTTTACTACCATGGGTGTAGTTTGGCACTAGCATAACACATTCCAAAAGTGCACTTTAACTCAACCCGCTGATGATGAGGGGGGGGGGGGGGGGGGGAGAAACTTGAAGTTTAGACTTTACAATCCAAACAAACCCAACCTAAGCCTAGAGTTTGATTTGTTTTCTTGAATCAATAATTGTCTCTCCAAAGCAGTGATTCATCAGCCTCTTTTTCATGTCTGGTTGACTTTATGACCAAATATCTATCTTAAGACTAAGAACAACATCAAAATAGGGTTGCTTGTGTTCCATCAGCTGAAGAGGAAACATCAATTTTGTTCCCTTTGTTTGACAACCATCAATTTCTTTAAACCTTTGATGAGGCACCGGTGCGTAGTCTACGTCCCAGGTTTTATGTCATTATTGAAGTGGTCAATAACAAGTCAAATGTATTCTTAAAGCAGTTTGGAGAGTGCATGAGAATTTTAATCATGACTGGTGCCTTTGAATCATACATTATACCTTTGAGAAAGGAGCGGATCTTCTTATAACTCTTTCGGGACAGTAATCCCACATTTTGTGGTTTGGCTCAATAACTGTTGATTCAGAATGTTAAAGGTAAAGACGAGTATTGGAAACGCCCCAATTTCAAAAAATGAAATGGAAGCTCTCATTACCAATCATGTGAAAGAATATGTTTTGACCAATACATGATGATAAAAAATTTGCCGGGAAACCGCCTACTAATTCATATATTTGGTAAATTTGTTTCTCTCATGGACTGTGAGAGATATATGGTAGTCCCATGTACATCTTTCTGTGTATAGTGCTTGTAACTTTACGAAGAATGGGCCAAATTTCTTATCATTTTGATGATTCCAGAACCTTGCAGATGCTAGATGCTAGATGATCAACCTTTTCTGATCGATTCCACAACGTTTCTTTCACAATGCAACCGCATGACCATAACTGGTCTTTACCTTTAAGGAATATACCAGACACATAAGTAGAAAGGGCAAACGTATCTACATAAACTCCAGACATTTTTCTTGCATGACCATATTGCATTTGATGCCAGGCATTTTAAAAAGGAAAAAATAAGCTTTAAAATCTTTAAATTGGCAACAAATTGAGAGGTTCTGAATCATTATTTTGATAGTTTATGTTTAGCAGGGGTTTATGTTTAGTCTAATATTTTTCATTGCAACAATCTTCACCACACTCATTATAATAACAATATTAATATGTACCACTTACAGAGCGCAATTCCTGTCCTAAGATTTATCAGTGCGCTTTACATGAAGTACATAATTATTAACCTAGCTTTAGCTCCGGCAGCCGTTATCAACGCACAGTGAATTTCAAGGAATAATCCTACCAGGTACCCATTTACCTCACCTGGGTCAAGTTGTTGTTGTTGTTGTTGGTAATAGCTTAATGGCGTTCATTCAGTATTGAATATATATGCCATGGGTCCAAGTGTGGCAAATGTAGATTAATGTCTTGCCAAAGGTCATTAGTGCCGCGGCGGGACTCGAACTGAGGACCTTGTTATCCACAGTCCAGTGACATATCCACTCGACCACCACACCTCTACTCACACCTGTATTTTCTTTTAGGACGTAAATACTGTGCACCGTTCTCCAACATATATAGTACACCATTATTATTCTACACAGTTGGTTTGTTTTGTTATAAGTTTTTGCTTTGTTTTTTAATTTTCCATACATGTAGGGGTTGTGTGTTCAAAGTTGGATATGTATGTATTACAATTCTTATTTTCTATTTAGGTAAAGCATTATCCATTCAAATCACAAAGTCAAAAAAAAAAATACATCCAGCCTTGTTTAAGACTAAGAATCATACATAGGAGGGCCTTTTCACATGTAAGCACAAACTTCGACATCCTTGTGCAAACTTAATGGCCACAGTACTGTCAGGAACGGGATTAAAGGGTCACATGATAGAATTATAAAATGAATAGTGTAGGGTAAGGTTCAGGAATGGTCTAACAGGCCTATGACTAATCATTCATCAAACAGTAATTATTGAGTGTTTGTGTTATAAATCAAGAACAGTTTGACTCATAAATGGCAGGCAGAATATTACAATAATGGCATTCATAGTGCTGTTACATAATCCAAAGGTGTATCATTGCATAACATTGAAAAAAAGTGATATGGCCCGATTTAAATCATAAAAAGAAAGGAGCATTGTCACATTATTCTGAGTCATACAGGGGTTATTTATAAGAGTAAGCAGATGATTCATAGTATAGGCCTTGTAGTAAACATAGAAGACAAAAAGTGTATGAAACAAACATTGTAAGGAGGGAGAGAGTGTGTGAGAGAGAGAGAGAGAGAGAGAGAGAGAGAGATAAAGAGACAGAGAGAGGGTGAAGATAGAGAGACAGAGAGAGGGTGAAGATAGAGAGACAGAGAGAGGGTGAAGATAGAGAGGAGAGAGGAAAGACAGATGGAAAGTAGAGACAAGGGAAATTGAGAGACAAAGGTATAGCATGTGATAGAGAAAAAAGGTGAAGAAGGCAACGGAAAACCACTTCACTATTTTCTTCCAAGAACAATCATGATGAACCACAACTCTAAAGCAAAAGCCAAAGGCGTGAAGGGGGCTCGTCTACCTCAAGGTACAAGCACCTCGCCCGGTAGGGTGTCCCCATGGGCGACAGGTGGGCCCCGACCGTCAGCCAGCTACTGTTCGCAATAGGAATACCATCAGAGTTGGAACATGGAATGTGAGAACACTGTATCAGAGCGGCAAGCTGGAAAATGTTAAACAAGAGATGATGAGGCTAAATGTCAACATATTAGGACTAAATGAAACAAGATGGCTAAATAACGGCGAGTTTGTGATAGATGAGTACAGATTGATTTATGCAGGAGGTGAAAAGCATGAAAGAGGTGTGGGGTTACTGCTGGATCCAGATATCTCAAAGAGTGTGTTGGGACACTGGTGTGTAAGTGATAGGGTGCTCCTAGTGAAATTACAGGGACACCCTTTTAACATCTCAATCATAGTGGTTTATGCACCAACGGCAGATAGTGCTGACGAAGTTATTGACACCTTTTATGATTCCTTAGATAAAGCTAAATCTCAGTGCAAATCGAATGACATTGTCATTGTCCTGGGAGACCTGAACGCTAAAGTCGGTCAAGGTATAGAGGGCAAAGCAGTAGGTCCGCATGGAATTGGTGAAAGGAATGAACGAGGGGACAGATGGGTTCAGTGGTGTGAGGGGGAGAACATGGTCATCACTAATACTTGGTTCAAAGAACACCCTAGACGAGTATACACTTGGAAGAGTCCTGGCGACATCGTCAGAAACCAGATAGACTATATTGCCATAAATAGTAGATTTAAAAGAGCAGTGAAACAATCAAAAACATATCCAGGGGCTGACTGCGGAAGTGATCATGTGCCGGTGATATGTACACTTCAGTGCAAATTAAAGAAACTCAAGAGACCAAAAGTTGTGAACATATTGGATTTTAAACAGTTGAGTAAACCGGACATACGTCAAGAATTTACTGTACAAGTAAAGAATAGGTTTGAGTTGCTCATAGATGAAGGTGAAGAAAACACGTGGGAGACGATGAGAAATATTCTGGTAGAAACAGCGGAAGAGT
Source organism: Strongylocentrotus droebachiensis (assembly GCA_035222895.1). Taxonomy (NCBI): domain Eukaryota; kingdom Metazoa; phylum Echinodermata; class Echinoidea; order Camarodonta; family Strongylocentrotidae; genus Strongylocentrotus; species Strongylocentrotus droebachiensis. The sequence goes on along the minus strand of JAVYIG010014817.1, from coordinate 5,599 downwards.
ATGTGCCGACGAAAGAGAGAAAAAGAAGGAACAAATGGATGACAGAGGAGATTCTTTTAATGATGAAAGATAGACAGAAAATTGGAAATAGACAATGCAAGAAATATAGGGACCTAGACAAACAAATTAGGCAAAAATGTAATGAGGCAAAAGAGAGCTGGCTAAACGAACAATGTGTAGAAATTGAAAATCAATTCGATAAGAATAGTAATGTTTACCAAAGAATAAATGAGATTTCAGGTAAAAAGTCTGGTTGTTCAAACCCTGGCTGTATCAAAGGAAAAGATGGGTCAATCCTGTTTGAAATGAAGGACAAAATGAGTAGGTGGACACAATACATTGGCGAACTTTTTGAGGATAGTAGGGAAGCAATGCCGAGTTTTGCAGATGAAGTCAAAGGGGGAGAAAATTCTTAAATCTGAAGTCCGTTGGGCAATGTCAAAGATGAAGAAGAACAAAGCAGCTGGACCAGATGGTGTGGTCACTGAAATGTTTGAAGCATTAGAGGAATATGGTGTTGATAGATTAACAAAAATTATCAACAAAATACATGATGACGGAACATTTCCAGATGAATTGGGCAGATCCATTTTCATTACTCTCCCAAAGAAACCGGGAGCCGTGGATTGTGAGCAATATAGGACAATCAGCCTTATTTGCCATATCACTAAGATTATTTTGAGGATTCTGCTTTTGAGAGCAAGAAGAAGCATAACTCCCATGATCGGAAGGGAACAATTTGGTTTTGTAAAGGATGCGGGCACAAGAAATGCAATATTTGTGGTTAGAAATATAACGGAGAGAGCAGTCGAAATGCAAAAGGATGTGTACATGTGTTTTATTGATTATTCAAAGGCTTTTGATAAAGTAAGACATTCAGAACTTTTTGAAGAGCTGAAAAAGCTTGATATATATAGGAAAGATCTAAGACTGCTACAAAGTCTATATTGGAATCAGTTTGCATGCATCAGGGTAGAAGGAGAGTGTAGTGAATATATCAACATCAGACGGGGAGTCAGACAGGGTTGTGTTATGTCGCCAGACCTGTTCAATATGTATAGTGAAATCATTCTAAGAGAATTGGAAGATGAAAGTGGGATACAAGTGGGTGGTCATTCAATCACAAATATTAGATATGCTGATGACACTGTTTTATTTTCTGAATCAGAGAAAGATCTCCAAAGACTCCTGAACGTAGTTGTAAAAGAAAGTGAGAGAATGGGACTAGGGATCAACTATACCAAGACAAAGTGCCTGGTGGTATCCAAGAAGAGCAGTCCAAAATGTAACTTGAAACTGAAAGAACAGACTATTAAACAAGTCTCCTCATTTAACTACCTCGGCAGCATGATTACCGAAGATGCCAGATGCGAGACAGAGATCAAGAGAAGGATAGCTCTCGCTAAATCTGCATTTTCAAAGTTAGGCAAAATTCTGACAAATCGAACATTGTGTATGAGAACCAGAATAAGGGTATTGAATTGTTACATCTACCCAGTACTTATGTATGGTAGTGAAACATGGACTTTAGCCTCTGATACTAAAAAGCGTTTGGAAAGTTGCGAAATGTGGTTTCTAAGAAGAATGATGAAAATCCCCTGGACTGACAAAGTTAGTAATGAGGAAGTTCTTACACGAGCTGGAGTGCAAAGGAAAATGATACGTGAGATGTTGATTAGGCAGTTGAAGTTCATGGGTCACATTACACGTAAAGAAGGCTTAGAGAACCTTGCTTTGACAGGGAAAATTGTGGGAAGAAGGAGTAGGGGAAGAAGGAGGATACTTTGGATGGACAGTCTGCAGAAATTGTTGGAAGAGAGAGGAGTGAAAGAACTGGGAGTGGTACTAATACAGAAGGCTAGGAGCCGAGGGTTGTGGAACAGCATGATCGCCAAAGTCAAACGATATGGCACTTAGAGAGAGAGAGAGAAAAAAGAGGGGAAGAGAAGATGGTTGAGAGAGAGAGAGAGAGAGGGAGAGAGGGAGAGAGGGAGAGAAAGAGAGAATAAGGGAAGGAGACATGACACAGAGAGCACAGTACAGACAAGAGGTACAGACAGAAAATAGTGAAACAATACCCGGCATATAAATAAACAACATGAAAATATTCTTCGCTTTTAAAGGTATAAACCAGTTTGAAAACGCTGGGAAACCGCCTAATAATTGATATATTTGGTAAACTATCATATCGATCCGGCCTGGATAGATATCGCGAATGCACTTCAACATTTGGGCATAAGTTTTTTCTTTTTTTGCAAATTAGGTTGAAGTATTGCCATCTAAACCTCTGAAGGCAATATTTAAACAATATTGAATGGATATTTTGCACCCAGAACCCTTGAACTGCAATTCTACCACTACCGATCTATATCTTTAACTCTATTTATAAAACAATTCTGAGCAAGTTAACTTGAACAACTTTCACAAAAATAGCAGGTGGAGTCTTCTAGTGTGACACTCTAGAACATAAAGCACAGACACCATTACGGAAGTAGCATCCAAAGCCCTGTCCACATATGGTGTTGAAAGCCGTCTCAAAAGAACTGAAGAGAAAACAAAATGGCAAACACGCAGTGCGCCTCACATTTTTGTATCATAAAATTCAGTTAAATGAGTCTGTTAAGGGGACTTAGGTGCATGCAACTACCATATTTCCATTCATTTATTTATTTTCAATTTATTTCATTTCTACGAACAATGAGGAGTATAATGGTGAGATGTACCGTATGTGGAATTGTGGATTACTAAAAGAAATCAATTTCTGTAGAATGCTTCCTCATTTGCTGATGGTATAGCACACCTGTACATGAATCATTCAACCCCTATCTCTTTTAATAATGATAATAATAATATTGGACATTTATATAGCGCACATATCCACCATGCATGGTGCTCAAGGCGCTCCAACTATTACCCCGGCTCTGCTAGGCAGCCGATTTCGGCGCTCCCAGCATTCAAGGAATTCCTTCCTACCGGTACCCATTTAACACCTGGGTGGAGAGTGGTGAATGTATATTAATATTTTGCCAAAGGACATTAGTGCCGTGGCGGGATTCGAACCGCGGACCCTCTGATCCACAGTCCAACGACTTATCCACTAGACCACAACACCTCATTTTTTTTTTTTTTTTTTTTTTTTTTTTTTGGGGGGGGGGGGGGTTTAGGGGCAGTTTATAACGCCATATGTGAACATAACCTTAGATACAGGAAACACTAGACAAGTCTAATAATATTCATCTATCACCACTTGAAACTACGCAGACATAAAAATCATAATCTTGTAATATATTACCAATAATTACTCTGAGAGTGAAACCAAAACAGACGTGATTAAGCAGCTATTCTCTTCTCTGGAATTATTAATTGATCATTAATACTTGGGGCATGGATGTGATTACCCCATCTCGACAGAATTATCTTCGAAGTTTCCTTTGTCTCGGTCGCTAGTTACGGGAGCTTTAAATTCTCCCAGAAGGGCTTTAATCAATGAAATATAAAAAGTTTCAAATAAATCATTGCTTGATGGATTGACAAAATAATACATCGTTGATGCAAGATGTGCCATTAAAATACCTGCCATGCATAACAAGCAATATAATGTGAAACTTTGTGTCTCCATAAAAACATGTTCATCAAGCTCATCTAGTTCATCTTAACTTGATAAAATTAAAATATTTTATGTTTTTTCAGTTGTGTTTCTTTGTATTGGCAGCAGTCATTAAACACAATGGAAGATTTTTAAGAGCTATATAAAAAGTAACCATGTACATGTATAGAGAGACCCTAAAGGTGATGGATTCTTTATGTGATGTATCTAGATGTAAAGGTCAATGGTGCGCAGAATGCAAGGGGGACAATATTTTTTAGGGATATGGTTTAGTGAAATAATATTGTTCTGTCCCGATTGTTTTCAAACCCATTTTCTCTGAACGATTAAAAAAAAAAAAAAATCACAATAATAATCTGAATTTATACAGCGTTTAATACGAAATACCGTCACTAAGCGCTTTACAAATATTATTGCCCTGGTCATCGGATTCATTCACACATAATGTGCACCATCTCCATTCCCTTGGGAGTATTCCAACATATGTTCATCGTGATATATATGTCAATTTCTATCACAAAGGCATTCATCATCCTACCGGGTCCCCATTTCTCTCCTGAATATGGAGTGGCAAATGTAGATTAATGCCTTGCCAAAGAACATTAGTGTCATGTCGGTGATCAAAACCTCGACCTTTGTATTTCAAGTCAAATGCCTAAAACACTTGAATATGACACAAGTTAATTGGAGGGGTAAATCACTCTGGACTTCAAGGCCCCCCCCCCCCCCCCCTGATCACATACATGTAGGGAGAAAAGGAAAAGTAAGACAGATATAGGACAGATGTCAGAAAATATAAGAAAATCATGATGAAATGACTCCCACAAATGACCTGACCCACACTGTGCCATTGATGATGAATATCATTTAGTCTATGATATAAAAAGAACCATTCAACTATGCTCGACTCCTTGTTTAAATTTCAAGATTTGGTTATCATTATCTTTTCTCGCTGGCATAAATTCATAATGAATTCACCTGTTGACTAGTGCATTCCTTCATTCCCATAGCCTTAAACACAGGTCCCACTTGGACCTCATAGGCAATGGGTTTAAGTGGAAATAACACAGCTAAATCAAGTGTTTGAACAGGGCATTGTGCCTGCATTAGTCTGCGCAAATTTGCATTGTATGAGTGGAATGTAGTCTGTAGTTAGAGCCACGGGGGAAACAAAATCAAACATTACGTCTCAGAAATCTAAATAAAGTGGAGTATTTGCATGTACATAACGAGTCAAAGCTTTGAATTCAAGGACTGAACATCCCTGAAACATGGTGTATCATAAGTTTACGATAAAGGCCATATTTAGGCAGAGTTAAGACAGGACTCAACATTTTCAAGTAAAACCAACATTGGCAATTGTTAAGATAAAGACCAGTTATGGTCATGCGATTGCATTGTGAAAGAAACGTGTAATCGATCAGAAAAGGTGGATCATCTAGCATATATAAGTATTGGTGTGTACTGCAAGTTCTGGAATTATCAAAATGATAAAAAATTTGGCCCAGTCTTGGTAAAGTTACAAGCACTGTACACAGAAAGATGTATATGGGACTAGGCGGTTTCCCGGCAAAATTTGTATCATCATGTATTAGTCAAAACATATTCTTTCACATGATTGGTAATAAAGAGCTTCTGTTTCATTTTTCGAAATTGGGTGTTTCCAATACTGGTCTTTACCTTAAACAACCTTCGCCTTACATACAAACCTATACAACTTTCAGAAGGACATACAATTCATACAACTACATTATTCACATCCCGTAAATTGAGGTTTTATGTGTTTTCCGTCACTCAAGAAACAAAGGTGGACTATTTTAACTATGAGCCTTTTTTGAGTACTTTTAGATGTAAGCTTTAATATATCACATTATCAAGGAACACAATTTGAAAAAGAAAAAGAAAAAGAAAAAGTTTTTTTTCTTCACATACTGTATTTTAAAAATTACAGCAAATTTAGCTGTTAACTGTAGATGTACAGGTGAATAACAT